>JAHDVE020010941.1:0-68012 GCA_022606495.2 Halesus radiatus
ATGCAAGGGTTTAGGCTCGTTGTTGCCTAGCGGGATATTCTACAAAATTTGAAAAAGTGTTTTAATTATTATAATATCGTATTGTGTTCTTTAAATCTTGTTGAGAAATCCCCTGCCATCTGGCTTTGAACGCCAAAACAACTCACAATAATAAATAAAAATAAAAATTTAAAAAATAAAACCTTAACTTTGTTTTACATCACTTTTATTTATTCTTTAGCCCACCCGGTTTCGCTACTACCGTAGCTTCTTTAGGGTAGTATACAACTAAACTATGAACTAAGATGCACATGTGTTATAGATTAATACAAACAGGTGAGTATAGGGCCAAGAGTGGGAGATCAGCAGTTACCTGCTGACCTGGAAGGGTGTGCACTTTGTTTATTGGGAATAATTTAAGGATTGGACTTTTATATAAATTTTTTTGATTATTTATGAGTCTACTTTTAGTGTTTTTGGCTTTCCTTATTTCTAATGCCTTTAAGTTATCCAGTCGAATGCCGGTTCCATTTTTATGTAGTAAGCTAGTGCCTGTATTTTTATTGAATGTGTGGTCTGTTTCTAAGAGATGGTTAGCAAATTCGGAGAACCCTTTATTATTTAGGCATCTTAAGTGTTCTTTTATTAAATTAAATTTAAAAAAAAATTTAAATGCTTGCAGAATTTAATTATAAGGTTATTAAATCTGTTTTTTTTTAATTAAAAAAAATAAATAATAATAAAAGCAGTTTTACGAATTGAACACATTAACAAAAATTCATTATTAATAGCATAGACGCGAAAAATATCAATGAAAATACAGTAAAATCATTAATTTGTGTGTTTTTGTGTTTAGTTATAACAACATAATATTACGACGTTGATACAATGAGACACAAAGATATTATTAAGACGTGGCAAATTCCCGAGTTTAAGTGGCAGCTCTCCAAAATCTCATCAAGATGTAGACTGTAGAAAGCAAGTATAGGTATCCATTCGATGGCGTCCGAAAATTATAATTAAATTAAAATTTGTGCTATTCATGATGTAATCTTCTAAGAGCTTACTTGGGGGAATATCAATTCTATCAGTTTCGTCAAAACGTGTCCTTCATGAGATCAGATTTATCAACTTATTTATTGAGTTCACTGAATTTCATGAATTTTTTTGCTCGTGATAAATGATTCCAATTTAATTCAAGATGGGCAGCCTGCCGCTTAAGAGATTTTTTTTTTATATTTACCTTCACGTTATATTATGTAGGAATATAAATTTTCGTTCTTGTGCAAATGTGAGCGTTTCTTTAAAAATACTCTTTTTAAAGGCTTTTTCGGCTGAATTAAAATTGTCGCTTTTTTACATCCTAGGATAGTAGTATACAAACATTTATTCTACTAATTTTATTTGGATAATTTTTTGGATTTTAGGGAAAATCCCACCAAAAAGCGCTGTTCAAGTATCTGTATTGTAAGATACAGAAACATAATTACGTGGTAGTCAGATTAATACATTTTTTTTATATTTCTTGTCATTAACTATTTAACAATTTCTGGACATTTTGTTTTGAAGAGTTTTATCCACTATGTACTTATGTTACATAATTTTATTTATTTACTACCGGTTTAGACACACTCCTCCCACCGTCCCCACCTCTGCTACCCCACCGTCCCACTCCCACTACCCCACCTAATAATGTCTAATTATTTCTTTATTTATTTAATGTAAGTTAGTTTTAAGAATGCCAGTGAATGACACGGATGTATCGAAACCGGTAACAAATAAATTACATAATGTAACACATACATAGTGGATAAAACGCTACAAAACAGATTAACACAATTCGATATTTAATGTTTGGAAAAGAAACGATTTTGCGTGCAGAGGACACAATATTAAAAACACTGAATATCATGATGTTTTAGTTTCTATTTGTAACTGTAAGTTTTCACCAGTGAGCCGTGAGCGAAAACATCGGAAACAGGAGCACATAAAATAAAGGCGTGAAAAGGAACAGAAAAACTGTCTTCTCCTAACCTTTTCTAAGTGTGCGAAATGTAATTTACGTTAAAGGGCGTAGCCTGCTTTATGGAAGCCATTCATCTTTTATTTTCTCGGGGGTTCTACTTACACGCGAAATTTCAATCAGCAATTGAAAGAGACATTCTCGATTGAATTGGACGCTTTTTACAGCCTTACGAGGCTTAATAATCATTAAGTGGATGCGATAATTCCGAAGAAAAATATCAAGGACCTACTTAAAGAAACTGATTTTTTACATCTCTTTTTCATTCATATCTTCGTGTTAAGTAGGTACCAAACTAGAAGATAATCATCATTATCAGACTCATCGGTCTTTTACTAAATGAAGGCATCCTCGAACTTTTATTTAAATAAAAAAAATAAATTAATGCACAGATTCTTAAATCCATATTAGCCGATCAGTATGATTTGTCAACAGGTGTATTTTTTCTGTATTTTTTGGACATTAACCATCTAACAATTTCTATACATTTTGTTTGAAAAGTTTTTATTCACTCCATACTTTTGTTACTTGAATTTATTATTGCGCTACCGGTTTCCACACACCCGTGTCACTAACTAGTCTTCATAAAACTAACTTAAATTAAACAAGTAGTCAGCATTAGGTGAGGAAAATAAATTACATTTATTAACCATCTTTCCTAGTAATTTTGACTCTTCCCACCATACCCCCCTCTCCAAATCACCGCTCCCACTGCCTAGTGGGAGTGGTGACACATTTTATCTTTAGTATTCTGTATTTTTCTGATGGAGAAAGCGACTATAACAAAGTATTTTTTAATTAATCTATTAATAGTGACTCAACTAAGGGAATCTTTTGAAGAATTTTTTTTTTATAAAAAAAATCACGTTTTGTTCTGACATTTCATTTTAAATAAATCCAAGAAAAAAGTTGGCTTTCGGATATACGTGTATCGAAGATAAGACATAGGTGAAACCAGTAGATAGGCGATGAGTATTAAAAAAATATTATTATAAATCTTATGGTTCATACAAAGCAATTGTTTTATTTCAAATATTTATATCGATAACTCCTGCCATAATCGACACATCGCAATAATCGATGTTTTTTAAGCGAAATGTTTCCAAAATAAAATTATTAAAAAAATGCTTTGTGTATACCAATGTTTAAACAATGGTGTTCACAAAGTTTTTCTCGATAATTTTATTAATAATGACGCCACAAAGCAATTTTACTTTTAATGAAGAAATGATTCTAAATGGCTGAAAATCATTGATTTGGCACATGATAATGTATCACATTTTTTTCCAAGTTTTCCACAAAGACGAATAAATCGCATAGATCACAAAATAATGTACAAGCGCTTAGTCTTAATAATCCCCTAGCCAATGCTGTATTGATTTTACTGGGATTCTAATGGAATTCGCCCCGAGGAACAAGCGTCATTTATCCCCCGAGACACATAAAAGGCGTACTGAGTACCAGTACAAAATTTTACTACGCAAACGAAAATGTGTCGTTTTTATGACCAATTCTCAGGCTCAACCGTTCGGATTTGGAACAGTCTTCTAGTTATCTGTTTCGTTAGTATTGTAACATGGAATTGCACTCAAACCAGAAACGTATATGCATAAGTATCAGGTTAGGCCTCTACGACTCCACTACATTCATAGTCCCCTAGATTATTAAATAGTCCATTTTTTTCTTCGCTTTTCATAAAAATAAATAATTTAATTTATTATTTTTTTTTTTAAATATAGGATAATATTGAAAAAGTCTTGAATTTGAATTATGATATAGATGAAGATGACATAATTTGAACTGGTCTCATTAGGTAAGTTGGTAAAGTGGTTGTCCCGGAAAGACAGAGATGCGACTGATATCTTTTTATTTTCTGTTGTGTTTTCGGTTCATGTTTCATTTAGGTTATGTTAATAGTATCTTCTTCAACGATTAAATTAAATTTATTTTTGTGAATACTTCAAAAGAGTCTCAACTGCTCCCAACCGTACCTGGCGCCAGTGAGACTATGGCATCCCCAATTGTATGTTGTGAGGCTGAAGGTAAAGGGGAGGAGAAGAATATGGGGAATAGGAAGGTGGGAACTACCAATTCAAATCACTCATAATATAATCAAATATAATGACCAAACAAGGCTAAAGTAATTTTAAATTCTGTATTGCTGTCTTTCACCAGGGCCTAAGAGTATCTTTTGCTCTGGAAATTACAGCAAACATGGAACAGATTATTTTTAGTGAAATATTTGTGAAACAATACAAAATAGTTAAATAAAAATTACTTGCACGCGCCAGGATTTGAACCCTCGACCTCCGGATTCGTAATCGAGAGTCTTACCCATCGACCACGGAGCAATTATTATATAGAATAAAGTCTAGGTACTGTAATTTTTTTCATATTTACGTAATAATACTCATAAATACGAGAGGTATTCACGTATTTGTGATAGAATATTATTGAGAAATGATTATTAGATTATGTTAAAAAATTAATAAAAAATAAAACATTCATAAATATTGTAAACAGACTAAAATGCAAACTAATTATTTATATTTTCATATGAAGCGGTAACTTGGCGATGTGAAATTATAATTTAAAAAATAAAACCATAACTTTGCTTACATCACTTTTATTTATACTCTTGCCGTTATAGTATACAGTATAGTATATAGCTTATACTATACAGTATTGTATACTGCCCTGAAAAAGCTACGGTAGTAGCGAAACCCGGTCGGCAAGAGTATAATCCAAATCCAAAATATGGTTTTGTATGAAACGGGCCTCTTAAAAATAAATAAATTACTTCTAATCCGTACTAGATGTTTACTATACTTTTTGATGAAAAAAAGATCATTAGGTTTAGGTGAGTATCTTGTCCTCAAATCCTAAATTGAATTATGTATGAAACAGGCAGCGCAGCCGTTCCTCTTAATATGCAGCGTCAAAAGTATTTGGTTCTAACAAATTATTGCATTTTGAAACGGCAGCTATAAATGCTGAAGTTGCCTTTTGAAACGGTTTATAATAAACAATTACCTGAGGTAATTTATCATTTCCCATGAATGCAGGCATGTTAGTTTGTGCAAGGGTAATAGACGAGGTCAAAGTACACTTCAGATTGTGTACTTGATTAATGTTAGTCTAACCTGACATACCGTGACATGAGTAGCTACCTGCTTTACCAACACGGCCTGTATCGCAGCTAGCTTGGCTAAAAAAATATTGTCGAAGATACTTCTATACAATACAAAGTAAACATAATTTAACCGTTCAATTTTGGAATAAATTATTGAAATTCATCAACCTCATTGTGATATGTTTTTAATCCTTCAAGTTTAAATCCTTTTTTAATCTTAAGAGGCGCAGAAAATAAAAAAGATAATTGCAGCAACTGGGACGCAAACCCAGAACTGCATGGTCTATCCGGGACCTTGTTCTCTAATCCACTGAGCTACAGCTACCACAATCCATTCGGTCAAGTTTACGGTTTATAATTTAGAGATTACGGTATAATGTTATGGTAAAAAGTTTGTAGGATCAATTAAACATTGTACCATACTTATAGGAATGTTTAAAAAAATTAATTGAATTTTAATCTGTCTTGTCAAGTAATCCAAATATTGGTGTCTAATTTATATTGATCGTAATTTGTGTTCAGTTCATTAGTCAGATGTTATCGTATAAGATATTATCAACCATGATTTATAATTCGTATTTCAAAACCCTTTCGCAACATGAAGACTGCTCCCTTTACACCACATATATCCGCCTCACTTAGAATATTGCACTCCCATATGGACACCTTTATACCAAGCCAATATTAAAAGAATCAAAAGCAAACAAAGTCAATTCTTTGCATATAAATTACGAATTTAATTTACAATTTGCAAATAATACCGGATCCTTAAAATTCCTCAACTTCATCACGCTTCAAACGCGACGTTTAATATTTGATCAAATCCTATTATTTTACATTATGAATAATGGCCTGGACTCGCCAGAACTCATTAACTTAATAAACATTCACATACCGTCAAGACCAAACCGACGAACCGATTTTTTTTCATTTGCCCTCATGCAGAACCAATCTTAGGATAAATTTTCTAATTCCCCGTATTATTGCAAAATATGACGCACAATTTCACAACAACGACAATCTTCGCAATACCCTTTCAAAATATCGAATAGAAGTCATATGTACGATCACAAATTGGTTACGAGTATAAAATGTGTCGAAAGCATCTCCTGTCCCGATCCTATCTTCCTCTTCCTCTCCCCCCTTTCTTCTCATTTTGATTTTTCTTTATCTTGTTAGGTTCATAAATAAAACATTTGTATTTAACCACCGTTAGCACAAGAAAAGTTGTTGGTTTACCTTTTGTTAAACTTCCTTTGTATATTAAAAGCTTTTATTTCTTAAATATAAATATAAATAAAATATCATCTAAATATGGAAACAAAATTGTAGAACTGAAAGGCAATCGATGTAAAATAAATCACAAAACGATATGAATTTTTAAATCAATTTTAAGCTGCTGAACTGGTGTACTCCCGAAAATGAACATGACTTCAAACTAACTCTTCGTTAAACCCGAAATTTAGTCCTGTTTTACAACAATAACTTTGAGGCCAACATTCACAAACACGTGCCTATTCCATGAATTACATTGGTAAACGTAGATATGTACTTCAAACATTGATATTTTTAAAGTAAATATTTCATTAGTAAACAACTAGATAACATTTCACTCGAAATAATATACGATACTTCTAAAATTGTGTGTTTGAAAACTGTCACATTTTGGGATATTTAGATTTCATTAAATGAAAAGAAATTAATAGAAAAATAGTATGAAAATTAAAAATTAAAATGAAGAAAATTCCTTTCAATGCAGTTCAAAATTTTTTCAATTACTTTAAAAAAATTAATGAAGAAAATGTTTTTACTTGGCAATTAAAAGTTTTTTGGATAAGAACTGTATTTATTGGTGACCTTTAAATGAATAGAGCTTTACCTTAATTAAAGCTTAGCTCAATGAAACCAATATATACTTTACTTGATACTGCAAGGGTACAAGTTAACCTCCATTGATATTTATTATAGTACTTGCAAAAAGTAGTGCTTTGATGGAAGCGAGGAGTAAAAATTATTTTGTTCAACTTTAAACTAATTTTTCACTGGATTGCAGACCGATCGCATTAGTTTTGTTCGAGATATGCTTTCTTTGAGTTATTTCCCCAGCAATGTGTTTGTCTTCATAGTAGCAGGTTGCGACCCTTTTCTCGTAGAAAAGTTTAATATTTTTACACTGTGGTAATTTACTCTTTCTACGGTGGGGTCTATTAAGTGAAATGTGTATATTTTTGATCAATTAATATTTAAAATGTTTATTATGAGTGATTACAATATATATTACCCTATTCAACAAAGATTAATCAAATAGAGGAGAAAAACACCTAATTTAAATTAGTTCAATATATACTTCTCGTTTCCATAAATGGACTAAGGAAGAATGCTTCCATTCCAGGATTAAGGATTTTTTAACTGAAACAGTAAAAATAACTTAAAAAATACGCTTTGGTGGTTGAACAGGATGTTATGCTCAGTTGGCCGTGAAAAGTCGTTTAGAATTTCGACCTCCGCTCTATTTCTGTTACCCTGGCAGATGTGATAAGGTAACTTCTGCCCGGGGACCGATTTGCCAGAACTTTGTAATGCTAATTGATTAAATGTTAAAATAAGTTTGTTTTATTGTGAAACAAATTCATCCCAGGCTGATCATCTGAAGCCGAAACCTGCTGTGGCTATAAACAACGGCTGAAGTTTAAATTTATTGATATCCCTCCTAACTTATGGCCCTGTAAAACGAATTTCACGTAACAAATGAGAAATACCGATACGTTATGCGTAAATATTGTGTGTGTTAGCCAATTTCAATCAGAGATTTGAGCACATCTATGCTGAATAAAAATCACATAACCTTTTTGTACCGGACAGCAGAGACTTTTTACCTTAAATATTATATAATCATTGAAGAAGATCATGTTAACAAAACTCAAATAAAAGATACACAGAAAATAAAATGATATATACCTGGGAATCGAACCCAAAATCAACTTTTTCCATCAATGATTAAATATTACTTAATATTCCAATAAATCGAATAAAATATAATAATTGAAATAATTCAGGAATCTGTTCCACAGTTTTCACACATTTCTACATGACTCGTATTTGATGAGTTCTTTTGTTTGCGTTTATCTATATGAAATCACTATACACGTATCAATAGCTTTCAAGATTGAATTATTTTTACAACGTGATCGTGGGACCTTGGTAAGTAATTTTCGGCCTTATGACGCATTTGCAAATATGAACGTTCCTTTGTTACTTTAGTATTCCATGCATTCCTGTAATGGTAAGAATAATAGCCACATAACACATCTTGAAACTATTTAATCTTACCACAATAAAAAGGAAAGCAATTGAAAAAATCAGTCTGTCGTTCGAGGACTTTTGTGAGTCTGTGTTTCATTTACTTCCTAACCCAATTTTCCTGAAGAGAAAGTCTGCCATTGATAATTTGTTCCATACGTAAAATACTAATATTAATAATTTCTTCAAATGTTTCGTAACTTTGTGGCATCATTATTAATTATATAAATTAAAAATATACTTTGTATTTACCACTTTAATTAAAATATATAAATATTTCTCTACATGTTTCGATAGCAATGCTATCATCTTCAGGAATAAATGAATACTAAAAAATAATTTCAAGTATAGAAAAATGATAAAAATTTAAAACAATAATTTAAGAATATACAAAATATGAGCATAAACAAAAATGAATTAAAGTAGGTAAGTAACACATAAAAATGTTAATGACAAAATAATTATAAAACATTGAATAATACATTTAAATTAGAAATATAAATAAAAATTATCATTATTAATATTAATATGAAAATAAATTTAAGAGATAGCTATTTTAAAAAAATATTTGATTATTTATTAAATTTAATTCGCTATTAACACTTTTTCTTATTTCTAAAATTTCAAATTTATCTAATTGTAAACCAGTTGTATTTGTATGTAAAACTTTTAAACCTTTATTTATATCAAACGAATGATTGGTTTCTAAAATATGATTTGCAAATTCAGAATAGTTGTTATTATTTAAACATCTTAGGTGTTCCTTAACCCTAATACTGAAATTTCTACAAGTCTTTCCGATGTAAAAATAGTTGCAATCATTACAAATCAATTTATATACTCCCGATTTATTCAAAATATTATCTTTATCTTTGTTATTTAAAATGTATTTTTTAATTTATTATTGGTATAAAAAGCTGGTTGGATAGTATTTGGCAAGTTTTTAATTATTAAATTTGCGGTATTGTTATTTAAAAATAATATTTTTCTCCATTGTTTATTAACATCAGTTATTTGTGGATATACATAAGATTTAATAAATTTTTCTTAAACTTTTTGTTTAACATATTGTTTATTAATTTAGTACTATAACCATTATTTATTGCAATCTGTTTAATTATATTTAATTCTTTGTTAAAATTATTATTTGATAATGGTATATTATTATTTTAAATTTTTTATCATTTTTCTATACTTGAAATTATTTTTTAGTATTCATTTATTCCTGAAGATGATAGCATTGCTATCGAAACATGTAGAGAAATATTTATATATTTTAATTAAAGTGGTAAATACAAAGTATATTTTTAATTTATATAACTAATATTAATGTTTTTTCAATGTTTTTATGTAAAATTTAGCTGCGGAACCTTTAGGCCACTTCGAACTCTTTTGGATTAAGGTTAGCCAGATATTTCATTCTTTCAATCTTCTCCGTATCAATCTCAAACAATATGCTCCGAACAAACTTTTAAGCCATGCTCATTGATAAAAGTTGAAAACTTATTCAGTTTATAGTTCATTCGGCTCAGAGTTCACGCGTGTGGAAGGATTAACGATCTAGTTAATAAAGTATGGACACTTTCAACCGGAAGCCAACGGGGCGAAAAGTTCCTTCCTTAAGGCTTTCATTATATCCTGCTCCCCGCCCGGCTTGCCGATTGAAAAGCTATTAACGAAGTATTCAAGCGTCCGGTAAACACGAATCTATGGCTCGGAAAAGTCATCAGACTTTTTCAATCGAGTTAGATAAATAAGATTGATGTTAAACCCTTTACAGGGAATGAGATCGGCGGTGGATTTGTTTGTTGCGCTAAATAAATTAGATTAAATTCCTCCTAGTCCTGTTTTATATTCCAAATAGGACCTTAATGAAGACGGCAGATCTTGAAGAAAACACATAATTCAATCTTTATTATACAGCACAATTTTGCGACAAAAAAATAAAAAAAAACTTTTTAACCGTAAGCTCTGGTATCATAAAGCTGAATATGTTTTTTGTCTGAAAATTCAATAATGCTTTCCATGTAACCTCTAACTTATTAGCTTTAAATTCTAGCTCACAGAGAGCCAGTGAAAATACCCGCGCTGTCTCATATTCAGATTGCAATTTATTTTTTGTATTACATACTTAAGGCCCGAATGGCCAGACTTTAGGATAACAAAACACGCCCACATCGCATTTCTTATGTTCTTCTTTATTCTACAATGCAACCTCATTTTCCTCAGTCGTATGTCAGCAAATAAAAAAAAGACTCTATATAATCTATTAAATTTAATTAATCATTGTAGAAAATAATATTAACATAACCTAAATGAAAAATGAAAACGGAATAAAAACGACACAAAATAAAAAGATTTCAGTCGTATCTGGAACTCGAACCCAGGACCTTTGCCTATCCGGGGCAACCGCTTAAATAACTATGCTAATAAAACCAGTTCAATTTATGTCATCTTCATCGATATCATATCTCAAATTCAAGATTTGTCAATATTATTCTCCATTTTTAATCCCATATTAGTGGTAGTTAACTTTATAATGATTAAAAAGTTCTCAACGAACACAATTGCAATATCCGATTTTTTTATTTATTTATATGAGATATCTATTGACTTTTTATAAAAGTCTAAAGAATATATTCAGTTTTTAATTATTAATTATTTTTATTCAGTTTTTTTCCGTTTTCATGTTTCATTTAGGAATTGTTAATATTATTTTCTACAATGATTAAATATTAAAATTAGGTTTTAAAATCCCAATAAAAATAATTAATAATTAAAAATTATATTCTCCACATAATCTTTCGATAGTAAACTATAAAAAAGATAAAACCGGAAGAAACCGGGTTGAAAAAATTAAGATTTTTATTTGTGAATACCGCAAAAGAGTCCCAAATGCTCCTAGCCGTATGGATCCCCAATTGGAGTATATTATGAAGCTTGAGGTAGTAGGGAGGGGAAATAGATAGGAAAGATACAAAGCTCCCAAGCAACTTCTAAATTTTGAATGGTGGTATTTCACTAAGGCGATAATGGATGTATCTACCACTCTGAAATTCAAAATACGATGGCTAAAAGTGTTAGAGTTTTATTCATTTACACAGCACACGAACCAAAATCTCTAATTGTATATGTAATTATGTATTTGGTACTGTATGTTTTTATTGTTATATTTTTGTCTTCCTCTTAATATTATTTCTATTTTTCCCCATTTTTACCCTAAACATACAGCACACTCCTGTTATTTAATTAGTATGTTCTATGTCCTGCAGATGTTTCGGCAGAATCAAAACTAGTCGACAAATAAAAAATAAAAGAGTTTTGTTATTTAAAACAAAATCTCTAAGTTTGTTTATTCTACACAGCACCGTGATAATATCTTTTAAGTTAAGTATTTTCTAAGTAAATCATAGATAAAAAGGGCGAAATATTTCGCTAAAAATGCTGCCTAAATACAAGTTCGCCTAGTGAACTATGTTATGTACAAATATAAATAGAATATACTTAAGCAAGTTCTCTTATATATATATATATTAATTTCTATTAGGTGCTGCTCTAATTTAAAAATTGTGATAGATTATCGTAATATTTAATTTTTGATTAAATTAATTAATTTATTATTTTTTATTTTTATTTAAATTCATACAACAATGTTGCATTTTCATGAATAATCAATTCAACACATTTTGGTAATGTTAATTTTTGCTAAACAATATTAAGTTTAACAACGTTTTCAATCCAAATATGTAAATGAAAATATAAAAAAAATAACAACACAAAAATATATATACAATAGGAAAGTAACATAAATAAATGTACAGGCTCGAAATATACAGATTTAATAGAAATACATAACAAGGATTTTATATCGGACTTCTAAAGCATAACACGTATTTATTAAATGGCAGAAATTCTCTTACGCTATCACATGCTAAAAGTGCGTCACCGCATCGAGGTGACGTATTTTTGCAATTCACTATTTCTGGGACATACACCAGTGACGTCAATCAAATTATTAAAGACGTCAAAACTGACGTGTTTCTATCAATCTCAATGACGTCAATTACTGTGAACATAAGTCACTTGTTTCATTGAGGAAAATCATATAAATAGAGAAGTTATTTTCATAAATGATCATTGTGAAAATGTTACTCGGCTTCCATTTACCTATATTCTATATCTCTACAAAAAGTCCCGCTGACAGATTAAAGTGTCGATGTGTACCGGTGTTTCCCTCCGAAATACGGTATTTGTATATGTTCCGTACACCTTTACAAGAAAGAAATATACCTAAAAATAAGATCTAAGAACATCATTTCGAGATTTGTCCGAAGCGCACGCATAGTCTGTAAAACGTAATCGATACCTTGAAGTAATATGTATACGGGTATTATATTCCTCTTATTTTCATTGGTGAAATAAATAAACATCAAAAGTCAAAGGCAGGCGAAGGTAATTTTGACATTAACACGATGATAAAGGGCGTACACACCAGCCTAGTCTAGTTACAAATCCTTTATAATAAATAATTTATAATAAGAATGGCAATCAAATAATGACACAACTTATTTGAAAATCGATCTGTTCTCCTATTCCTATGGCGGAAATATTTGGACACAATTTTTTTTTTTTTTATATGAATACCGCACAAGAGTCCCAAACTGCTCCCAACCGTCTGAAGCCAGTGAGACTATAGCATTCCCAATTGGGGAATGTTGTGAGGCTGAAGGTATTGGGGAGGGGAAGGAGAAGGGGGAGAGGAAAGTGGGGAAAAGGGGAAATACCTGGCTATTCAGATCTGGTCACCAAACACGGCTAAAAGCCATTTCAAGCAACGTTTCAATTCTGAATAGTGGTCTTTCACCAGGGCGACACTGAGAGTATCTTCCACTCGAACGTGCGCAAATGTACTATATATATATATATATTTTTTTTTTAAATGAATTAATTGCGAAACAACACAAATTAATTAAATAAAAATTACGTGCGCACGCCGGGATTTGAACCCGCGACCTTCAGATTCGTAGTCGAGAGCCTTACCCCTCGACCATGGAGGCCGTCTCACTGCTGTATTAATGTATATTTAATCGCTGTATGGATCAAATGAGAAAAAGTCGATGATTTTTTTACCTATTCGGCAGTGTTTAAAAAAAAACGTACTGACAAGACCATGCTGTAATGAAAATATTGCATTCTGAAGCCGATTTGGATCACATTGGATATTTCTGATTGGTTTTAATAGATTTTAAAATGATTTATTTAAAATAATCCAAAGAAAACGCGTTAAAAGAAATTAAAAGTGGTTCTTTTTTAAAAATTAAATTAGATGATTTTATAATTAAACGGTTTTTTCGGAAGTCGAATTTGATTAAAAAGTTATGTAAATATACTTAATTTACTTTTACGTGGTGGACAGACGCATTCGTCGACAAGACCTGGACAAATCTTACCTCATGAACCCAAGCACCATTGCTAAGTCATCAATCGTAGTAAAATACTAGGAGTGACCTATTGCAGAATAATAATAATAAGAGTAAATATACTCGTATACGTGTAATTTACGTTTACGTGGTGGGCAGACGCATTCGTCGACAAGACCTGGACAAATCTTACCTCATGAACCCAAGCACCATTGCTAAGTCATCAATCGTAGTAAAATACTAGGAGTGACCTATTGCAGAATAATAATAATAAGAGTAAATTTCTATAGCGCAGTTTTGTGAAGGTTCACCTCAAATGTGCTTCGCAGGGGTATTGGTTATCAAATTAATGGTTCCCGGGGCGGCGGTATCCATACCCGCCTCCCAAATTGAAATGTATACTGGGATTCATTGTTGGTGGAATTGATTAAGTTTGATTCCACTCATTTATCAAATGCCCTCCAAAATCCATTACTTTGTGGCTTTCCTAATTTGTTTATATAAAACAAATACTTTGATTTAACCACTTAAACTTTATATCTACCATTATTTTATTCTAGCAAGATTGGTAACGGTACATAAACGGTTCTTCTGAAACCAATTGATGTCCCTTCACATTTGCAAGAAAAATCTTTAAAGGAGTTTTCAATTACTTCCCTAGAGGATTGACTGAATTAAGGTGTTCAATATAATCGATGGAAAAACGTATTTATAATAGATTAACACAGACATATTTAAGATTTTTTATGGTTTTATAGCTAAGATTTTTGGCTAAGAGTTTTCCATACAAACTCATTCGCCAACGATGGCTTGCGGGGAGTGACCGTGCTACAGGGGTAAGTCCCACCCTTTTTTATAGTCAACATCCTTGTCAGTTCAGTCTGGGGAGAACAAATGTCACAATAATACCAAAATTTTATAATTTTTATGTCTTTTAGGAGATTTAACGATTTTGTACAAGAAATTGGGAATGAAAATAAAGAACTGTTTTTCACATTAATTTTCTTGATATTTAGGTCACCGCAAATTTTCATAAAAAAAAAGTTATTTCATCATGATTTCTTCATGGTATTGGTATTCACGATTGGAATTCACTTTGTGGCATCATTATTAATTAATTAATTTAAAAAAACATACTTTATATTCACCACTTTATTAATATACACAGATATCTACATGGTTCGAAAGCGATAAGATTGACATTAAAAAATTCTCAAGTTCCTAAATTATACAACTCACTAAAAATTCGTAAAATTAATCAACCTATTAGACCTGTAGTTTCTAACTGTAATGCCCCTAGTTATAAATTACCATATACAATTAATAGAATAATTTTAGATGGCAATGTTTGTGTTTATCATTTGTCTATACTTGAAATTATTATTGTTAT
This sequence comes from Halesus radiatus, assembly GCA_022606495.2. NCBI lineage: Eukaryota > Metazoa > Arthropoda > Insecta > Trichoptera > Limnephilidae > Halesus > Halesus radiatus. The sequence goes on from JAHDVE020010941.1 coordinate 15,246, forward strand.
TATTCTATATTATACTGATGAAGAAAGCATCGCGAATCTGTATATATTAATAAAGTGGTGAATACAAGATATATTTTTTAATTCATTTCTACATTTTTTTAAATAAACACAAAAAGTACTAACTCGTTTTATTTTTATTTATTATCCATTATGTAAAGCTGTTTTTATAAAATAACATAGACGTCTGAAACCTTCGTAAACAAAAAGTGAATTTTGCGAGGGTCGATATTAGTATTAGACAAAATGACTAATTATAACATTTTACGTATAAAAAATATGATTTATCATCATGGGTTAAAAACCGTTATACTTTTACAGAAATTTTACTACTTAGTTCATTATAATATTGCCATTCATTTGAAACGTCACACAAAAACACAGTCAGAATATCCTCAATTAATCGTAATTTCATGGATATGAAACTCTTTTTTTTCTTGCATTCCCCTTATAAAAAAAAAATGGAAAAGCCCACGCTGGCTTTCTTTTCATTGTCCCTCTTAAGCGGGATCATTAAGTCGGGAAGCATTGGAAATTTTTCCCAGTCGGAACGCGGGAAGGTTGGAAGGTTGGAAAAATTTAGGGGTTCTTGAATAGGCACAACTAAATTGAATGATCATTTGGAACTGTTTCCCAGAAGGTTGTATGGCTTGCAGAACTCGGATAAATGTAGTGGATGCAGAATAATAATGAATAGGGCACTTTGACTGATATAGTGATATACTAAATCACCTCAATTTTATGTAAATCCGATTTTTTATCATTGTATATCACCGAAAAAGACACAAAAAAAAAAGTTGTAGTCGTATCGGTAATACAGAGGTCCTGGGTTCGATTTCCAGATGCGACTAATACATTTATTCTGTGTCTTTTTCGGTTTTATGTTTCATTTGAAATTTTGTTAATATTTATAATATCTTCTTCGATGATTAAATATTTCAATAGGGTTTACCATATAAGCTTCAATGAGTTATTCCTATATATTGAATACCGATTATTTCATATTCACATCCAAACCAGTTTTAGTACAACTGCACTAAAATGTCCGTAAACTATTTATATTGATATACATATTGTTGAGTTGAAACCGGTTGGCATTTGTAATACGTTTATGTGTTTTAAATTCTAAAAAATGGAATAATATTTGATTTTGAGATCTAAAAGAAAAAGCTGTTTTCCAAAATAATTTTACAACAATATTTCACTTTTTTTACTTTATAAAATCATATTAATTGTTTTTGTGTTTAATTCGTAGAACTAAATAATTTATTTTTTTTAAATTTAATGTAAATCAAATTGAATAAAGTTTTGCGATAATTTTAGTTTTTGTTATTGCGACAGCTGTTTCGACGTTCAAGATAGTTTAAAAATGAACTTAAATGCCGCAGTAGCTGTCCCAATAAAAAAACTAAAATGCTCACAGAACTTAATAATAACATTATTTAATTTGATTTCCATTAAATTAAATAAAACAAGAATTTTGCAAATAAACTTCAATATAACGCAGATACTACACATATCAAAAATACACTCGAAAAAAATCATTGGAATACATTGCCTACACCAACTATAAAAAATTGCCAGAAGAATTGAACCGAGTGTGCGATTCGGAAAAATCTCGAAATGATGTTCTGAAATCCTATTTTTGAAAAACCTTTTTTTATGGGTACCAACGTTGTTCTGATAGCCGTCCTCTAAAACGTTGTTGTATATTTCTATTGCATCTGTATATTTCAAGCCTGTATATTTAATTTATTTATCTGTTATTTACACACTATTATTTGTTTCCATATTTTCATATAAATACATAATAATAATCAAGAGTCCCGCAATAAATTGAATTGACAACTCATGGGAATGCAATATCGTTGTATGTATTATTTAAAAAAAAATCTTAAAAAAACATGCTTTTGATGATATGAAACCCTCAAACGAAGAGTTCTGGTTTCGTGGTATTTGCACAAGGCTTACTGTCTGAAATTTCAAGGTTGACGTTCACAAAAAAAATGTTTGAATTGTTCTATTTTTTTTCGTATATTTTAATCCATAAAATCGATTTACGAAGCATAACCTAATATAAGTGTATTTTCATAGGTATTTAAAAATTATAAAATAATTTTCAAAATTACTGCCCCAACACAGGCTAGCTAGTGAGGCAGGTTATGTGAAACTTCAACTTATAACTGTTATTATATTATTTTTTATTTTACTTTATAAATGACTTTACACTTACATTATTATATTATACATGTCTTTTAGTCATAGATAAATTTAATTACAATAAAGATATTATTATTATATATATATTTAGGGCAAAGCCATGTACGAAAGAAATAATTTTCACTTCATAAAATCGTACGCGCAATTGCAACAGTTTAGCTTTTATTAAAAACCATTTATCATATTTTTTTTAAACTGAAATTCTCTTATCTAAAAATCAAACCATTAAAACGATAAAAATGCAAAATGAATAACGAGTTTTTTTTACCATTCAAACACGTTTTAATTTTCAACGCTAGACTTTTTGCTGGTCTGCCTAATGTACATTTGAACAGACTGCAAGGCGTGTTTAACAAAGCAGCTCGTCTATTATGCGGTGACAAAAAATACTGTCACATCATTACGTGATTGCCTTCAGTGGCTTCAAGTCACAGAAAGAGTTAAGTTTAAAATTTGTCTCATGGTATACATGTAGTGTATTTGCGGCACGTTCCAGAGTCGTAGTTTCTGTTAAAAACCACCATTCAGAATCGAAACGTTGCTTGAAATGATTTTAGCCCTGTTTGGTGACCAGATCTAAATAGCCAGCGTTTTCCCAATCTTCCTCTTTCACTTCTTATTTCCCTCCTCAATACCTTCAGCCTCACAACATACCCCAATTGGGGATGCCATAGTCTCACTGGCTCCAGACGATTGGGAGCAGTTCAGACTGGAACTATTCCGATATGATAATATTCTTAGATCATTATAGAAACTATAGGAAAATAGTCAATTTTATTTATTACATATTAATAAATAGACCAAACCACATTTAACATTAAGTTCAACAAATAACGGTATTGAAAAATTGAAAAAATGGCCGACTTAAACTATAGAAAAATACTTAAGTGTAATTATTTAGTTGAGTTAATTAAGTGTTAATTTTGTTTTTTTTTTTCAATTGTGATTAATTTTTAGTATACTGTGTATCCTGATGAGGGAAGCTACGCTTTCGAACAATTTATTTATTAAACTGTGCAGTGGTGCAAACAAACTAAAAGAAAAACCTTTATTGATGAAGCACTCACAAAAACAAACCATTTAAAATAAATGTGATTTTGAATAACATTTTTCTAATCTATAGCGGAAACGTAGACAAATTTTTTTCATCACTGGTAAAATTTTATCAACGTGGGTTTTTCCCTTCTATTCTTTAAAGAAAATGATATGGTAAGCGAAAATGGTACCTACCTAAAAGCTTCAAAGATTGTGTAATTTTTCCAATATTTTATATTATTTAATAAAAACAGATTTTTTTTAAATCATTGATTTGGTTTTATTTGAATATAGCAGAGTTGAGGTATTTTTAACTTCCAATAATGATTTTTTTTGTCAAATAATTATTTCCATAAAATCCAATTATTTCCAAGAATGGTAGATATTTTCATTATCGCCCCGGTGACGTTGCTTGAAATAGCTTTTTTCCATGTTTGGCGACTGGTAACCAAACGTGAACCGATCTACACCTAATTCTCTTTCGCACTGCATTCAACCCCACAAACTACCCAAAATGGGAAACTGGCTTCGGGCAGTTGGGATTATTATGCGGTATTTACATTAAAAAAGTATATTACTTGGCATAGCGTCTGAGTTCCACCCAGGCATCGTAAGTTCAATTCATCCACTGGCTAAGTCCTCCATCACGACACAAGCAACATTATCCGCTTACTACGTAGGTAATATTGTCGGGATGTTCGTTACTCGGAAATATTTGTACTTCTTTCAAAAACTTAAATAATAATACTTTAAATTGGAACGTTGCTGACTTTTGGTACCACCCTTTGCTCCCATGAAAACCCACTACTAACCGACATTGTTAAAATTATCGAACCATAAAAAGTTGTATTAAAAAGAGACAATTTTTTATTGCAATATATGTACGAGTATATAGTGCAGTTGGGACTATCACTCAGCGCGTTTGTTATTCCGATATTCCAACAGTAAATGCCTTAAAAAACATGTTCAATTTTCAATTAATCAAACTTTTTCGATTGAATTTGCCGACGTAAGCATCGCCCGACGCGCGACTTCAAACTTCAACACTTCAAAGTTTAACGACGTACAACTGCCCTAGTACATCCCAAATGAAAATCCTAAGTACATTGTCTTACGAGATAATATTGAATTCTAACCAAGGTGGGATAAAACCCGTTCAACATCTTCAACGGAGGGCACATCCAGCAATTCATAAATCGGGTCAGATGTTTATTCGGCAGGCCTCGTATATAAAGCATCGTTGGCCGTCTTCGACAAAATTCTCCGTAGAAGCAAAATGGCCGGTTGCAAACGCAGAACGTCTTCTCTAATTTCTCCATCAATGTGACAGGGATGTATTATAGTTTCGCGGGACTTTGTAAAGGTTCAGGATTTCAAAGGAACCGCTCCATTTCTGTGCCGGCTAAACGAATGGCTCCATTGTGTCTACTGGATGTACACGAATGGGAATGCTTTCTTGTTTATTCGTACAGTAGTTGTAAATAAAGGTAACGAAAAATAAGGAGTTTTGTGCTCTAACTTGTAGTCTATCTGCAGTCCTTTACTTCATCTAATCTTTTTCCCATTGTCCTATGCGGTTCGGAAATCCATCGTTTCGACAAAGCGCCATCGGGCGTCCCTTCACTGCACTTCTTCGATGGACTTCGTCTATAGTAGTCCCAGCATCTGCTCGCACAGCCTCTTTTTTTATAAATTTGACTAAGGTGACCCGCTGGGCATCGTCCCTCTAGAATTGCTTTCACTATTTGTAGTGGTAGTCGATCTTTTGACATTTTTAGTTTTCTTATTTGCTACCATTATTAATTTACCGGTAACAATTGGAGTATTGTATTACCCGTTGGTGAGATTTGTGTTGCGTAAAGAAATATTGGATTTGCAAAAATACTTCCGTAAATATTATAACATCAAACGATTAGTATTCACTTTGTGGCGTCATTATTCGTAAATATACATAGATATCCACATGTTTCGAAAGCGATGCTTTCTTCGTCAGAAATATACGAGGTGTGTTCAAAAGAAAAGGTGAATTTAGAATTTTCGCGGGCTGTGTACATACGATTATCGATTTTTTTTTGTTATGTTGGTACACATATTTTTATGATATGTTAGCATTATCAGCCATTTTGGGAAGGTGGTTTGTTTTTGACAACTGGAAAGGTTAGTCACGTTTTTTTTTTTCTTCGATTTTTTACTAAAAAAATATTTTGTAAAAAATCGAAAAGCGTCGATTTTTTGGATTTTTTGAAGAAATGCTGATGAGGACATAGAAAATAAAGCGAATCTAAAATTTCACTTCAATCGGACTGATGATGCCTCAGAAAACGAACCTAAATAAAAAATCGAAGGACACCCAAAAATGTGACTATGCTTTCCAGTTGTCAAAAACAAACCACCGATCCAAAATGGCTGATAATGCTAACATATGAAAAACATATGTGTACCGACATAACCAAAAAAAAAACGATAATCGAATGTACACAGCCCGCGAAAATTCAAAATTCAACTTTTCTTTTGAACACACCTCGTATGAATAATATAAATAATAATGTCAAGTACAGAAAAACGTAAAGTCTATACTTCACATTATTATTTTTTAATTTCTTCAAACGATTGGTAACTTTGTGGCGTCATTATTAATTAAATAATTAAAAATGTACTTTGCTTACACCACTTTTATTTAGTAGTGTAAACAAAGTACATTTTTAATTATTATTTTTAGTATTCATATATTCCTGATGAATAAAGCGTCGATATATTTATAAAGTAGTGAAAAAAAGTGTATTTTTAATACGTTTACTTCTATAATTGGTTAAAATTCAAGTGAATTATCATTTTGCAATGTTAAATGGAAGAAAAAATTTCGGAAACATCCCTGGAAAATATGTCACGATAAACATAAACAAAATTTTAGGTGATTTATTTCAAGGGTCGGAATAACAGAAAAGTATACATGACACAATGATTTCATTTTATTGAAGCTTTAAGTGTATGCCAGGGAAAATAGTAATAATAGTTGAATCATTTTTTTAGCGCCCTTTTTGTGAAAAGGCACCTCGAGGGCACTGTACAGCTATTATTTGCTAGGGTTTATCTTATGGGTTTATGTACAAACGGATACAGAAACATACTTACCTGGCAGGTCACTCCAGTTTACAACGTTATGTTATAAATTTTTTGCTAGAGAAGATATGATTTTACACGTACAGTTGCATGATACAGTTAATATTTAAATATTATTTCTCAATGATATTATATTTATTAGAAGGTTAGTGGCTACTTGGTACTTATTTTTTTTTTTAAATTTCAAATTTAGGACTAGAATTTATAATTTAAAAATTGAGTGAAAGGGCAACAACAACAAAAAACAAGCAAACAAATAAAAGAATCCGATCAGCAAGCCGGAGCCATCCCGTTAATTGATTTAAATGCGGTCCGGCAAAGCTTTAACTGAATTCTTTCAGGACATTTTTTTATTTATAAAAGTTTCTAATCCAGCAGGACTGGGTGGATAGTGCAAACCCAATCTGGAAATTAAATCTGTATATACCACAAATTAAATCCACATGTACCATATATCATGTTACATGACATCTGGTACATAAAAAACAGTAAAATATGAATATAAAAATATGAAAATATTTAAAAATAAAATGAATTAAATTGAAAATGAAAATAATAGAAATTAAATGAAAAATGTGATAGTTCATAAGATAAAATAAGATAAATTAAATTAGGGGATCGTCTTTCGAGGTAATAGATATTTTAACCCCTCAGCCCAACTTTACCCATACAGTACCCCAGTTATAAAATGGAAGATTGAAAAGAAATCTACAATATTTTTTAACGTTTTAAAACATGATTAAAAAAATCTCATTATTAACACGTGCGTATTACTTTCACTAATGATAGTCTTTGATAATTCCGAAGGTAATCTTTTACGAATTATGATAACTGAAGAGGTTCTACCGGCAATGAATTATTTAATTAATTTTGTCACCTCTTTTAACCTCTCATAATGCGTTCGAAATACCCTTTCAATGAATTTTTGTAAATTATATCACTACTATTTTAATATGTTACATTTTAAGTATTTTATTTTAACAATGCCTAATCTGTCGTAACATCACACCTAAATATAAATTTTTTGAACATCCAGTAACCTACCTCAGAACTAGTTTCACCTAGTGAGGTACGTAATATACACCATACAGTAATATAATTATGTAACATAATTGTACTTTTTTTATATGAATAAGAGTCCCAACCGTATGGAGCCAGTGAGACTATGGCATCCCCAATCGGGGAATATTGTGAGGCTGAAGGTATTATGGAGGGAAAGGTGAAGGGGAAGAGGAAGTTGGGGAAATACCTGGCTATTCAGATCTGGTCACCAACCATGGCTAAAAGCCATTTCAAGCAACGTTTCAATTCTGAATGGTGGTCTTTCACCAGGGCGATAATGTGAGTATCTTCCGCTCTGGAACGTGGGAAAATATACTATATATTATTTTTAAATGAATTAATTGTAGAACAGCACAAATTAATTAAATAAAATTTACTTACGCACGCCGCGATTTGAACCCGCGACCTTCGCATTTGTAGTCGAGAGCCTTACCCCTCGACCATGGAGGCCGTTGTACTTATATTTAAACATGGCGTATTGTATGAAAAATGTTCTTTCGTTAAATGTCGATTTATCGACAATGAAACTGAAACTGAAACTGAACTAAAAATGGTATGAAGAAGTATGGAAATTCATTAAACCAATCAAATTATAACTATAATCAACCTATTAATTAGAAGGCTACGAACGAAAATTTCGAGGCTTTGAAAGGTGGATGTTGAATTATTTAATATTGAAAATGTGCGTTTTTTTATGATCGACCCGACAGGGGTAACATTTTCATGATTCGGCTAATTGTTGGCGTTCAGCAAAAAAATATCGGTTTTTTCCACCGGCAAGAATGTTTCTGAAATGAATTATTTTTTACAGTGCTTTATTACTTAACGAACCATATCGTTGTAGAAAATGAATGATTAATTAATTTAGTAACTCGTGGATGTAGTGTGCGAAGAAGCGAGTTATGAAAAGGCTAATTTTTGTATTACTCGAAATTCATTTATAAAGTGCGACTATTTCTACTCATTAAGTACTTACTCATTTGATAGTCGAGGCAGAGCGCGTACCAGGTGATGCGTTAGATTGTAACCAGTGGCGACATGTGATATAATTTTTTTTAAAATTGTCTTCGGACAACAAAACGACGTTTAATTTTTTTTAAACATAAAATAAGCTCAGGAATCGATGTTAAAGTCTGTCGGGTTCGTCATGATACACTTTGTGCATATTTTCAATTTCTCTATCTCTATATATAAAAATGCACGTGTGTGTGTCTGTCCTCGATTTTCTTAAAAATTACTTAAGCCATTTCCCTGAAAATAGCGCAGTTTATTTTTATTAGTGCCGAAAAGGTTTAGAGAGTAGTTTGAATGATATCCTACATGTAAAACTGTTGCTATAACGTTTTAAAATTAGTATGAAAAACATTGAACCGCCATCCTTTATTTAGGTTAGCCCATAGATATACCACTCTGGTTAGCCACATATATTAGATTACATATTCAAAAAAAGAACGTTTCTATGGGTAGAATTATGCCAAAATTGAAAATGTAGAGATACCTACTTAAGAACTTTTTTTATTAAAATATATTATGGAAAACTAAATTTATGGAATGAAATAAAAATAAAAAAAATCCTGGTTTAGAGATAGTAGATCGCTGTCAAATGAATTATGGCACCCATATGACAAGCAAGGATTCAAAACTTCATAACTTTATTAAAAATTAAAAATAAAACCCCAGCAAGGCCGGGTACACGTCAACTGGTATTGAACAAAAATAATAAAACAATTAAAATTACTCCGAAATCAAGCTTTCACTTTCAATGGTAAAATGATCTCTCTCTTGCCTTGCGTGAGAAGAGAATCCTCGAATTATCCACCCATTAATCAAAATCTTTTGCACATTCTTCCACAGTTGCTGCATCGTGATGATTTATCTGTTAACTCTATACGGTTAATTAGTCAAATGCACAAGGTTACAAAAAACAATAATTATCAAACTGTAACTTTTCAAATTGACATGAAATACGTACTGGAATTATAGGTCAATTGCGCCTATTTTTTGTAATTTTAGGAATTATTTCATAGAATTGAGAATTATAGTTTGACGATTTTTATCTTTTGAAACGTTATACATTTTCCTAAATACAAGTTTAAAAAATCGTGGCATTACCTGAGCAACCTGAAAAGTAATATATTAATAGTGTTTGTGCTTTATTCGAAGAATTCCATTTATTAATTTTTAAATTTAATGTGAATCAAATTAAATAATGTTATTATTAAGTTCTGGGAGTATTCTAAAAATACACTAAAAGTACTTACAGAACTTGAAAATACCAATATTAAATTTAATTTTTCTTAAACTGCAAAGTGATATTTAGGACCATTTTTGAGTGCTGCCCCTGAAAGTAGAATTTTAAAGAGAAACCCAGCATTGTGTGTTTAATCCGGTAGTTAGGAAAATTTAAAAGGTTTCTAAATTCGACAATCGTCAAACTGTTATCCGTAATTTCTGCGAAATACTCCATTAAATTCATAAATATAGATACAGTTTGAAAACCTGTGAAAGAATTTTTTATAGTTTTTTCCCTTAATTACAGTGCGTATTTCATACAGAATTTAAAGGATTACAGTTTGAAAATTATTGTCTTTTGAAACCTTGTACATTTTACTAATTACCTGAATAGAATTTACAGATAAATCATTCGTAGTATTTCCTGATTAAACAACTTGCAAAGCGCGTTTTTATAGTTGCTGACACCTGAAAACATTTTTATTTTGCAAAATTTTCAGTCATCTTTAATTTTTCCTCTCCCCTACTCTTTCTTTGGCTATCACCTGGAGGCTTTTATTCGTGCATTTATATTATAAAGTTTTTACAAAGGAAACATACAGTAATAATCTAATATACGATCCAAACATTCCCATCAAGCAGAAAACGAAATATAACTTTATTTATTCCACTAAAATCAATCTTGCTTAGAAGAATTTGTTTGCTGGCAGTATACTACAATTTTAATAAAGTTTTAATAACATTTTATAAGAAACAAAATAGTTGTTTCCATATCTCATAATTAAATTAAAAATTCCATTTTATGCTAAATTTATTAATGTTTAATTTCACGGTTTGATTTATCAAACCATTATTTTTTCCAAAATATTCTCTAAAAGTTATGTTAGAAAATATATTTAAATAATAATAATAATCGGATGACTTGTATGGCGCCGTTTTTTTGGGCGCGGTGTACGTACTATTGTTTTACCTAAATTAAAATATGTTTCTTTGTTTTAAGCCACTTTATTACATTTATATATTGTTGACCGGTCGCGGGTGAACTCAACCTCTTTAAGACCGTAAACATGTAAACTAAATTAAAATATAGAGATATTTTATGATAAGGGATCTAAACATACTGTCTTTTAAGCAAATTATATACTTAAATGGAATAGTTTTCCTCTTTAAAATGTTTAACAGCCAACAAAATTCAGAATTCTTGAGAAAAATTAACAAGTTTAAATTGTAACTCTTAATTGTATATTGTAATATAAGAGTCTCAACTGCTTCCAACCGTCTGGAGCCAGTGAGACTATGGCATCCCCAATTGGGGAGGGAATGTTGTGAGGCTGAATGTATTGGGAAAGAGAAGGAGAAGGGGAGGAGGAAGGTGAGAAATACCTGGCTATTCAGATCTGGTCACCAAACACGGCTAAAAGCCAATTCAAGCAACATTTCAATTCTGAATGGTGGTCTTTCACCATTGCGATACTGAAAGTATCTTATACTCTGGAACGTGCGCAAATACACTATATATTATTTTTTAATGAATTAATTATGAAACAACACAAATCAATTAAATGAAATTTACTTGCGCACGCCGGGATTTGAACCGGCGACCGGATTCGGATTCGTAGTCGAGAGAATTACCCCTCGACCGTGGAGGCCGTCAAATTATAAATAGAAACTTCGGGGGATCAACTGTTGGGTCACCATATTTTTAACTCTAATTTTCACGTTTCTCGCGGTTTTACTTAGATACTTTATCGGGCAATCGTTGCAATTAAGTTTGTAGATGCCAGAGTGGCTTAAAATCTCTTCTCTGTCTTTACAAATAATTAAAAGTTCGCTTAAGTTTATAGGTGGTATTATTTCTGATGGAAGTTTTGATGTGAATAGTGAAAAAAATTTACATGTAGCAAACACTTTGTGGGAATACATAATTATTAAATGTGTGATTATTATCGATAAGGTGGGTGGCGAAATCTGAAAATCCGACACTGTTAGGGTGGTCGAACACTTGAGATGTCTAGAATCTTCCGGGATAGATGTATTACATAGAAATAGGATAGGTCTACGCCTTATTAATCTTGAAGCCCTTGAAATAAAAAAAGTCATTAAAAATCAATAAAACCAATCTACTTAATAAACAACTAGATTTGTCTAACACCCTCATTTTTAAAATATTTCCATTACCTCCGCCCACTTTCACCCCTCCCTCTGAAGCTCTTCCTTCCTTGCCCCCCACCTAAGTTGATGTTCTGTCTCTCTCTTCTAATTTTCTATTAAATACCATGTATTTCTGTATTAAGTTTAACATATTTTTATTCACCCCTGAGAAAGGTTCAGGTTGAATCGAAACCGGTTGGATGAAAAAATAATAAAGTGGAATTAAAACAAAGTTATTTTATTTTTTATAAAATTTACTTATGTACAAAATTCTGCGCAACTGGGGAGTTAAGTTATTATTATTATTAGTTTGTAGACCATTGTAGAGAAATTTATTTGATAATTTTTTTTGTGATAGGTATTTATATTTATAATTAATTTAAAATATGCATGTACAACGTTTGTCTTGTTACGGGAATCCTTCCTGTGAGAAAAGCATGGCAAAAATTATAGTACCATCAATTTGAGAACAAAAGTTACATTTTTTTTTAAATCGTTAAATAATGTTTAAGCAAACTTCACAAATATAATACCGAAGGCCAAAAAACGTTACACTTAAAAAGTTCATTTCCTTTAAGAATCCATCTCCATCCAATTCCGAAGTTCACCGAGCAACAATAAAACCGAATTTCCTTGAAAGTGATAAGTTTCCGTGGCCTGTGGAAGTGCTGATTTTATCACAGACCTTATAAAAGCCATAAAACGGTCAGTACTACCAAAACCGCAACTCAGGCCAGGACACAGAATCAAATCTACCTTTTATTTATACTATAAGATCAACCTACGTAATTATGGGTAATCGAATATAATATATTTATAACAGAATAGTGACTAAGACAGAACCAGGTATAAAAATTTGTCGAGTTTGGTTAAGTTACGTGAAGTATTTTTTTTTTTAATATTAATTTTTCTTAACTTTTCTTTAATTCTTCATGTATATTTTTTTGTTGTTACTTTTATAGATATAAGTTAAACTATTTATGAGTAAGATTATTGTGAAATATTTATGTTTTGGAGATTTTTGTTTGTCACATACATTTTTGTTTTATATAGACCTTAACTGTAAATTTAATTTATTATATGGTTTTGAAAGACCGGCATCCGTAAATTAAACTACTAAAAAGTAGTTTAACGGGATTTTATATTTATTTTTAATAATTTGTATAATTTAATAATGAATTAAAAATATTTTCGGTTGTGCTACTGTTCTGTTTTGTCATGGAACCATAAGTATTTTATAATACATTCTACCTTACATAAAAAATTGAAACATTTATTATTTAATGTTTTAATGAATTATTAAGTAGGGAATAAAATATGAAAAAGAGACTGACTAGATACAGTAATACTGGGTGTTGGTCCAGGGGAGGATCTCAAATACTCTTTTTGTCTTTACAAATAAAACGCGTGATAAATAAACAGGACCCTTTTCAAATAAACACATTTTGGGGGTTAATCCTTTAGTAAGTATGTTAAAACTCTTACAGTTTCAGGTTTCAGTAAGGGAGACCTCTGAAAGAATGTTTATTGCTAACAGAATACGGTTTTGTTTTTTTTTTAACGTTGCTTTGTTTCGTAATGGCTGGAAAAGCCTTGTTGTCGCACGTACAAAAAATGAGTTTGGGAAAATACTTTTCTTTGTGCTGAATTGGCTATTATAACATTTTGAATATTACTCAATTTTACAACATGAACTAGGAAAAGAGAAATGTATGATCTTATCCAAGATACAATTTCCATTTGCAGGTTAGTTTGATTAGGAACTGTGATTATGAAATGCTTATTAGCGTTGTGCAAAAATGCGTTGAATTTCCACTTGATCGTCGTGTGTTCAATCCCTTCTACTGTTTTGGCTTATTTTTTTAGTTATTTAAATTTATTTGGTATTAATCAAACAAAACAGTACATTAGTTATAGCGAGAATTTTTTTTTACAAATTTTAAATTAAATAGTGGGTACCTATGATATGCTTCCTACATGTTATTGAGTATTTGGGGTGACACATGTAGTGTACAAGTGTTTAGGTGTATTTGTAGGTGTAAGAATAGTCATCTACATATATAAGTGTTGCAATATGTATGCGTATTGACCAATTAATATCATTGTAAAGATGCTCTTTTTAAATGCGGCCAGTGAGTTAGAAAAAAATGTCAGTCTTAGATTTATTTAGCATTTTAGGTAAATATTAATTAATTAATGAAGAGCACGATTAATCGGCGAATTTGCGACTACATTTGTTTTATAACTATGCACGTGGAATAGCGCTGCATGGCGGGGAGGTCTCAAAGGTAGGTTGAAATTATTCAAGGACAGAATCTTGGCACAGAAGATATTATTATTTTTTCTTCAATTGATATAAAATAACTTAGTGGAATCATATTTATTACAATAAAAATAATTACTATATTTAAAACCACTGTATTTAATATGTTAATATCTACTTGTTTACCCTGAAGAGGGGAGCTTTGTACCTGAAACATGTAGAAATTTGGATATTAAATACAGCGGTTTTAACAAAGTATTTGTTATTAATACATTCATAAAAAATTAAAGAGCGTGTTTTCGTAACATGTTGAAATGCATATATTAATAAAGTGGTGATTAATAATTATTTTTAATTGTTTTATTAATTATGACGCCGCAAAGTGAATAAAATATTTTTGAAGAAATTATATTTATTTATAATTTAATTTCATATTATTATTAAAAATTCTAAGTAGAAATGTTAAATCATATAAATTATAGTGATAGAAGTAAGAGGAAATCAAATTTTGTAAGGTTATTCGTAATCCGGAAACGTTTGTCTCGCTTTTTATTGATAAATTCAGAAAATAACTTATTAATTATGATTAAATAAAAGACACTTTTTAACTTAAATCCACTTTCATTTTTGACCTTGACCGGTTTCAGCCTGTGACGGATATCTTCAGATTGGTACAAATAATGCTAAAACTATGATTTATATACAATTTTGGTTATCAGATCTTAAAACATCATATCAATGATTTTCATAAACAGATTGATATATAAAGTAATATTATGAATAAATTCAAAAGTACCACATAAGTCACGTTTTGTAAAATCATGCTGTAACAATACTGAAAAAATACAATCTAAGTAAAATCATGGCTTGTTACCCCTGACACCTAAAATTGTATTTAAATCATAGTTTAAGTATTAACTCTACTTTTATTAAGTGGAATGAAGTTTAAAAGTGTATTTTATTCAATAATAACAATGTATTTACACCATGTAATTAATAAAAGTTGCAAAAATAGAAATATTAATAATGGTAATTGCGGAAAAATAAATGCGAAAAAAAATTTATGTTAATAATTTTCAGAAAAATAATGTAACATTGAAAAAAACTGATGTAAGTAAATGAGTTTCGATAGCACATTTGGAAAGTGCGTCCTGCTAGATAGAAGAAAGTTCGATTTCGATTCTTGTTCGCAACCAAATATATTTTAATCTTTTTCTGTTTCCCATAATTTGAAAATTCTTAATATTTTTTGCTTAAGGAATACGATAATGAAGAGTGAAGCATTAAAAGGCTCGCATTAATTTTATATTAATTTTGGTCCACATTAATTAAAAAGTGGTAGATACAGTATTCTGAAATACCAAAGGAAATCGCCTTTACGATAATTTAATTAAAAAAGCGCTTTATGAATTTTCCCGAAAAGATTAGTAAATCTTAGAAAAAAACAAATTATGGATTTGGAATATATTTATTATTACAGCATGCAAACTTCATTGTATTATCTAATCATCGAAGAAGATTTTAATATTAGATTGTAATATCTAATATCTAATTAAAGAGAAGAGAGTATTTGAAAAGTCATTAAAACAGTTTTTTTATATTTTTTTAACTAACTAACCATCACGCCGTTTCCTCGCAGGGGTAGGCAGAGAGGACGGACCGCCAAACAACTCTATCTTTGCATATACTTCTTGCTTCATTCACATTCATATAACGTCTCATACATTCTCTTCTGTTATTCCGACTTCTGACATTACCCGACTCAAGTATTTGATTCACTTGATCGTGCCACGTCTTACTTGGACGTCCCCGGCTTCTTCTTCCATTCACATTCGCGTCATATATTTTCCTTAAACTCTTTTCTTCATTCATTCGCTCTACATGCCCAAACTATATAAGCGTCCCTTTCTTAATCTTGCTCACTACGCTTACATCATTATATTTTTATATTTATATATTTTTTAATATTTTTTATATTTATTATATTTATTATATTGATTATATTTATCGTATTTATCATATTTATTATATTTATTATATTTATCATATTTATTATATTTATTATATTCATAATATTTTTCATATTTATTATATTTATTATATTTATATATATTTACATATTTTTTAATATTTTTTTTATTATTTTTATAATACTGAATCATTTACCATCTCTCATCATTCATGTTAATCTATGTTAATAATTTATCTGTACTGATGAGGAAACCATTGATTTCGACACATGTTGATATTTCTTTATTAAGTATTGGTTTTATACAAATAACCCATAATTATTTAATAAATTCTTGTTTAATTGTAAGACGAAAGCCAAATATTCATCTCTGATTTTATTCATTTGTTATTTTAGAGCCTTGTTGCTTTCTTGTTATTTAAATCTTTAACTTTGTTGACCTTTCCTCTAAGCTTCCTTTTCCAGTCCAAGGATAATAATCCGGATAAAGTCCCGAAGATTAACTGTTATCTTGCCCTTTGTTTCTTTGCCTAAGCCTGGCTTAACTATAGTTCGTGAATAAGAACAAAGACATCGGTTGGAGATGTATTCACAACAAATAAATGTATATACAATATAAATAGGTTAATTAGATACATGCTTACAAGGTTTAAACTGATTATTGTTTATTGTGCATTAAAATAGAATAATCACGTTAAAATAATACACTGCACGATAACGTAGTTTTTTTTTTTAATTCAAATACCACACAAACCTTCCGACTGCTCCCAACCTTTCGGAGCCAGTGGAATTCTGGCATCCTCAATTGGGATATGTTGTGAGACTTGCTGGAATAGTGAAGGGAAGAAGATAGGGACGAGGAAGGTTTTTTAAATATCTGAATGTTCAGATTTGTCCACCAAACTGGGCCAAAGCTATTTCAAACTTAATGGTGGTTTTTCATCAGAGCGACACTGAGAGTTTCTACCACTCTGCTATGTGCTATATATACAATTTGACTATCTAACTAAATAACAAACTATCATGCCATTTTTTACAAGGGTTAGCAGAGAGAACGAACCGCCGAATAAATTAGTCGTGGCATACACTTCTTGCTTCATTCACATTCAAACATCGTCTCATACATTCTCTTCGGTTATTCTGCCTTCTGACATGACCCGATTCAAGTATTTGATCCACTTGATCGTGCCATATCTTTCTAGGGCATCCCCGTCTACTCTTTACATCCATATTCGCGTCATATATTACAATTTACTATTCAAATTTTACTAATTCATTTGCACACACCGGGAAGTGAACCCGCGAACTTTAGATTTAAAGCCGATCATAACCACTTCACCGCGGAGATCGTCAAAGATGATTAATAGTTTGTTGTGAACAATATATAAATGTTAAATTTGTCACCTAATCAAATTAAAATCACCTCAAGAGCGCTTTAAATTTTATTAAAGTTTGTAGCCTCTTAAATAAAAATGTTTTCAGATTTTTCTTAAAGGTTACAAAATTGCTTTCTGACCTCAAACTTCATACCAAGAATGTGGACCCAATATATTAAAAGCTGTGTCTACAAATTTAACAGCATTCGTTCTAGAAGGTTCAACCAGTCTGTTCGACGCATCAGACTTGGCCCACCTGAGCATGAGTTGCCTCTGAGTAAAATTTTCCCTCGTGCAGAGATCAGTCAAGTATGACCAGCCAGCCCATTCGTGCCTTACCATACCATAAGACAAATCTTAAACTGTTTTCTTTCTGTCACTTGAAGCCATTGTAGGCAATTACATAGAAGAGAGGGATGTTCGACTAATGATCGAATTGATGGAGTTTGAATACCGATTTATTTCGTTTTCATTAAAAGGTACCTAGTACAAAGCTTTTAACATCCTTAAAAAACTAAACATGTCAAGTACATTTTTCTAAACTTATTGAGGCGTGCAAATGAACTGCTTCATTAATAATCACGATAAATCAAGTGAAAAAAAATCTATTCAGTTTATTGAAAAAGTCTTGTAAAACAAATTGTGCGAAAAAAGCCCAAAAATTGCCTCCCTTCGGCAATTAGGAATTCGCAGAAGTCGATTTTAAAACTAGTAGTGTTACTTAATTCCATGAATATAAATGACTTAGGTCGTATTTACATATCTACGATGGAGATTTTAATTTTCAGAGCATGCCGTTAATTTTTCTCCTTCGTGCAATTTTCCGGGAAAACGATGTTAGAGCTTTTTTTAAACGAAGGGAATTATTCATTTAAAATTCGAACGCTTCGAATTTCTGCATTCCTAATTCCAAATCCATTTGAATACTTTGTGTTACATAAATAAATAAATTTTCGGAAATTAATTGCTTTCTGATTTAACATTAGTACTTCAAGTTTTTTTTACGTATTTTTATTCATGCAAACGGATAAACCGGTTTCGGAATAAGTGTTGTCGGGCAGATTCATAATTTCTGTTCTGGCCTAATATCACAGAGCATGTAATAAACAGAGATGCCCTAACGCCCAAGGGGAAACACCTAAAATTAGAAAGGTGAGAGTCAAGCTATGCGTGCCGCCAATTTAAGAAAACATAAACTAAGTAAAAAGGTTCGGCTTGTTTACAAAAACCGAATAGTTGTTAGAGTATTTAGTTTGACCCTTTTTGTAAATGTTTTGCTTACCGCAAAGTCACGCGGAACAAATGTGGACAGCTGTGAAGTAAGCTGGTGCTAAAATGGGTGTGGGTGTTACGTGACTTATGCCATCAGCCACCGAAAACGTACTTAGGGCAAGTCTCTAAATACTGACGTCAGTGCTGAATATACACAAAAATGCACATGGTAAGTATTTTGCGAACCCCATAGGTTCTGTAGCGATAAGCTTCTCAAAGAATTTGACATCCTGGATGTTCGTCGAAATTACGTAAAAAGGTTTTTATCCATGTTTCCAAATCCTAGAAAATCAAAAAAAAATCTAACTTAAGCATATAATAATAGTAATAATCGGATGATTTTTATAGCGCCGTTTTTGTGAAAAATCACCTCAAAGGCGCTGTACAAATCTTACTTCCTATTCTTACATTATTCCTATATTACATCTATTACATATATTACAAGAAGTCAAACCAGAAAAGATCTCTTTGTTCCAAAGAGCAATTAAATAACATAACAATACATATACACATACATGTGGCAAGATAAATAAAATAATAAGATTCTGCCAGAAATAAACATTGAAACCTTCTAAATGTCATACATCAGACAAATAATAATCAAATGGTGTAGGGGAGTTTTAAAAATTAATAAATAATGTCTCTTAATTTATTCATAACACATTAATTGATAGGTTTAAGGAAACAATAATTACAGAATAATGCACAACGCATAACTGGAGCATTTCGTTAAATGGAATAGGCAATTTGCCTAGCTGGGTATAAACATCGAATTGACTGGACATTACAGCACTTTTACACATTCTAATGATTTTGAGTAGTAATTTACGTTAATGAGCCATGATAAATATTTTTAAAAGGATTGTGGTTTTTTTTAACCGCCCTACCCATTATCGCCCTAACGCAACAAGACGTATCCCGTACGTTCAGGAACAAAAAATTTTTCCCCAAAACCCACAAAACATTCGTATACGTCATGTTTGTTCCTGCGAGATGCGTTTAGTATTTAACGTGAAATACTAAACGAGATATACGGGACGAAATTTGTAATGTAAAAATTTTGTCTGGTATATTGTAAATACATACTGTTATTAAGAAATTTAATGAAAACAAAAAGTTTTTTTACCTACTTTTTGAATAATAACTCAAAGGACGGGCGATTAAAGATTTGTTTTGACTTTATGGTGACATTATTAATAAATTAATTTAAAATTACTTTGTAAACAACTTATTCTGTATGTCCTGATGAGGGAGGCTTTCGAAATATTTTGATATTTATATATTAAAACGTGGTATTTACATGGTGATTTTTAATAAATTTTTGGATTATTTATTACTTAAAGTCATAAAAAAATGTTCGATTCCCATAAGTTATCAATTCAACTAGTTTTGGGACTGTTTATTTTTGCTACATAATATTAAGTTTAACAAAGTTTTCAACTCAAATATATAAATGGAAATATAGAATCAAAAAAATACACATAAATAGTAGGAAAATAATTAAAATAAATGTACAGGCTCGAAACATACAGATACAATAGAAATACATAACAGCGTTTTGCAAGAGTGAACTATACCTACATCAGAATCTACAAAGCTTGAGGACGGCTATCAGAACAGAGTTGACATAAATGGTTTCACATGTACCATTTCTTAAAATAAGATATCAGAACATCATTTCGAGATTTGTCCGAAGCACACACATTTCACAATTACTCAGGCAACTTGTTGTAGCTGATGTAAGCAATGTATTCCAATGATTTCAGTCCGTATTTTTTAGAGTGTATTTTTGATATGTGTAGTTTGTGGTGTTGTCATGTATTGTGTTGGTGAATGTGGCTATTATAATTAAGTTTTTTACTTGTGCGAGTATGGCATTGAATCATATTTAAGATTGTGTTTGTTATCTGATGACTAAGGATGATCTTCAACGGTAATATTCGTTCGTGCCTGCAAATATCTTTAACGGGTATATCCCGTGGCAAGTCAAAAATGTTACGCAGGGCCGTATTTTGAATAATCTGTATCTAGATGATGCGGATACTACTCTGAAAGACGATCCCCTAATATTGTTTCGTTTATTTTTTATTACAATAATATTTATTTTTTATTTTTTTATTTGCGTTATTATAATATTTTTTTGTTTTTTACTAATTATTATTATTATTGTAATTTTTTTTTTTTAAATTCATTTTTTTATAATTATTTTTTAAGGTATGGTATATCTCATGTAAAATAGAGGGTTCGGTTTGCACCATCCATCCACTAGTGCCGGATTAAAAAAAAAATTCTAATAAAAAAAAATTGTTTATCATATTAACTTAACACATCTAATTGAATACCTAAAGATACGGTGTTCACAAAAAACATAACTTTCCATTCACAGTATCACCTTATCAAATGTACCGTACACTCCATATTATAAAACATGATAAAGATAGATAAAAAAATAAAGTAGTTTCTTTTTTTTTTCATTTACAACCTACGTGTTCCAATTACTCGGAATCAGTGGGAGCATGACAACCCGAGATTGGTGAATGTTGAAAGGCTAAAAAAAGTGAAGATTATTAAGAGGGAAATAGTAGAAGAAGGTTGAAAAACACCTTTCAGATAGTGTCATTCAAAACCATTTCAGGCAATTTTTTATATAGTGGAAGATGATGGTTTGACGTAATTCATTTTTTATTTTATTTGTTGTATTGTAAGTAGACGGCGTCCATTTACTGTACACACACAACACAACAAAAAATAAATTAAAAAATCAAATCAATTAGCATGATTCTTGATACCTTCAACGTTTATATGGAAGATATCAAGAGAGATGTTATGTATCAGTGCCATACCACGTGCCATGCTGTGCTGAGCTAATACTTCTGTTCTGCTATGTGGTATGCATAGCAGATCGTGGTGCCGCCCCTGGTAATAATTTTTTGGTACAAAGAACTTATAGCACTCGAGGAGGTATGGACTTTCTATGAAATTGTGTATGATTTTGTACGTTATTACTGCAAGGATTCATGAACTTTAAATAGCACAATTTGAGTTTTTTTTGTATTTTGAAACTTTACACATGTTCCTAACT
This sequence comes from Halesus radiatus, assembly GCA_022606495.2. Classification (NCBI taxonomy): domain Eukaryota; kingdom Metazoa; phylum Arthropoda; class Insecta; order Trichoptera; family Limnephilidae; genus Halesus; species Halesus radiatus. The sequence continues at coordinate 37,025 of JAHDVE020010941.1, forward strand.
ACCCGTATAGAAAATACAGATAAATCTTTTGTAGTATTACTTTAGTTATCAACGTGCAATGTAATGTTTAAGGCCATTTTTGATTGATAGTCTTCATTTTCAGATGTAAAAATATAAAAATATCTTCTTTGAAGAAGGCTTGGTTATGCAGAAACTGGTTGGCATTATCGCTATAATAAATCTCTATACCTACATATATAAAGTAACAGGTTAAAGGTCTCATAAAATTAATTAAATTTCAGAGGGACCTGTTATCAATGTAATAATAAAAAAACTTTTAATGGGTTAAATTTTAATGAATACTTAATGCAAATGCGTAGGTACATGAGCCATACCAAAGTTATAAATTAGGTTTATCTCCTGACCAATCTAAGGCTGGTGAGAAAAACTTTGCTAATTTTCCATATAACCTCTTTATTATAACAGTTTTACGATCAGAGTCGTGGTACGGTATTCATAAAAAAAGGTTAATGTTTATGTTCATTAATAAACCTTTGTTACTCGAGGAATGTACATATATTTTTAATGTGTGAATTTAAGAAATATATTACATACTTTTTTATGGCATCATTTAATGTGTCAGCTCTTCCGAGCTAAAGGGGCAATACCTAATAACGATTTGTTACTATAAAATCAGTAATATTGTGCTTTAAATATCTTCCATTAGTAAAATCATAAACAAATCACATATTTATTCTAGGATTTATTCACAAAATATGCAAACCATTCAAAAACACCCAATCAATTCTAACCCTTTACAGCGCCTTAATTAGAAGTAAGCTGGAATATGGAAGTTCTATTTGAAATCCTTATTACTACAAATATGTATACTGTATTTTAAATATGGTTTACATGGCCATCTTAGATCATACGACGCACGTCTTTAATACTTCAACATTAATTCACTTAAAATTAGAAGGCATTGTTTATAAAAAAATAATTCACGGTCATTTAGATACTACATTATGTCTTAGCAGTATTGAAATAAATGTACCTAATTCCTATTCTTTAATATGCCATAGCGCATTCCTCCTGAATACTCTGAGAAATAATATTGCCTACTTTAGACCTCTGCCTCAAATTTGTTGACTATATAATAAGATAGAGTATGCTAATGCAGACATTTTTGTCGATAATCTGTATAGTTTCGGAAAAAAATGTAACAATGACGGGGCCAATTATGTTATGTATTACATGTGTCTCTCGTTTCTATTGTATTATGTATCATTGAGTGAGTTTTTGTAATTTTATGGTTTCTGTGTCCTTTGTCTGATTATTTGTAATTTTATGGTTTCTGTATCCTTTTTCTGATTATTTGTAATTTTATGGTTTCTGTGTCCTTTGTCTGATTATTTGTAATTTTATGGTTTCTGTATCCTTTTTCTGATTATTTGTAATTTTATGGTTTCTGTATCCTTTTTCTGATTATTTATAATTTTATGGTTTCTGTATCCTTTGTCTGATTATTTGTAATTTTACATAATTTTTTATTAAATTATCTCAAATTCTATAAATCCATTTAAAATCTCAATACAAAAAGCCATATCTGATGACATTTTTTATGTCTTCATAAATAACATTAAAATACAAAATTATATTTAAAGCAAGTAAAATCTTTGAACTTCTTTTTTTGATGGGTAAATAAACTAAATAATCCATAAACTTTATTGGGTACACCACACATGTTGTAAATACATTAATTAGAGATATTTACACGCCCATTGTATATATATGACATATTATGTGTGATTCTTTTATTTAAATATTTAGTTTGTGTTTCTAATAAATGAAAAAATGGTTTCATGATTCATAAACCATGTTATTAATTTATGCATAATTGATCTTCGCATGTTGAGGGATAAACAGGAAAATACATAACTTAATGATAAGAACTAATTAAGTTAATTGCTATTCAAAATATTAACAAACCTCTTGGCAATATTATTTTAATGTTGTATATTTTACGTAGCACATTTTGATATATGAGTTCCATCTACCGGGAATCAGTCGGACTACGGTTTGCTTCTTTGGAGTGTTGTGATATTGATGATATGGCGAAGTGATGGTCTTTCTGATAACCCGTAACCATTGGTAAGTACTATATCCTCCCAAATGAGCATTGTGGGGAATGAAAAGAGCAAGAGAAATATAAGGAATCATAATCTACATTATGTGAATTGTTCGGCTCCGAAATTATGTAGAGATTATAAAACAAAACCTGACAGGGAAAAAATATGTATTATTTTGTATCCTTAAATCAAATTCCCGAATCTTACGTCAGATTCCCGAAACTTCCCAAACGTTCCCATTCTCTGCTATTCAATATGGATCGCGATAATAGTCGTGTTATTTATCTTTTCCGTCAATGCATATCCCGAATATAGCCGTCGTTCATTTATAGCACTGTATATGAATCTGTGTGAGAGATATGAAAGCGATTAAAAAAAAAAAAATTAATGATTAAAGTCGGTAATGATAAATCAACGTACAAGGAATCAGTGGGTGATTATCGTTCTTCATACACACTGCGCGTGCGCGATATTTTTGCTACTTATGTAAATATAGTATGTAGCGGTGGAGTGCAACCCATAAAGGTTGAAAAGGTGTGCCTACCCAAAGAAAAACGTACCATAAAAATAGATTATTAAAAAAGATATTTAAAAAAGAAAATACGATAATCATTTTATCAAAATGTGTTTTATTCCTTAATTTAGTAAGGAACTCGTATGGTCACTTGTTCAGTTGACCATAACAGTCAGTGGATAGTGATAATAAAATGAGTATCTACATATATTCAATGCACAAATTATACTTCAGTTTGAAAGACTACACACAGCCTACTTTTGGTCATAGAGCAATGTTATGTAAGTACGTGCTTTCAATACACGTGGTCAAATGTAGTATATTCGGTGAATGTAATTATGAAATTGTTGGTAATCAAAAATATGGTTTTGCTACTTGCCAATCTTCTGACATCATAATATTTTAAATCGTAAGGAAAAAACTGTTTTTAATAACAAAATTCATCTTGAAAAATCCATCTCGCACTGACAGTATGACCGTCATATTCCCGATTCGTATTGAAAAGGTTAAATACTTCAAAAGATTCACTAGTTTCAGTATAATTTCTGGTGCAGTACCACAAAAAAAAACAATGTGCCGATTCAAAGGTAGCCTCTCACCAGGGCGATACTGAAAGATCCTTCCACTTTGGAACCAAAATTGTACTCTCAGATCAACAAAAGTTGTTTAAATAAATTGTTCTAATATGATTTTTTGATTAAAAAACCATTGTAAAAAAAAATCATATCAAAATGGAACTCCACCATGAATTCACAGATTCAAATGAGAAATAATAAAAAATTATAAAAATAGTTGCTTTGAAAGAAAGACGTAAAAATTTCATGACGCCAGAGCTCCCTTTCAAAAGTTTTTACTACTTGATATCAACCTTGGAATAAAGAATACACACTAGAGGTGCCTTCCATGTAGATTAATATGGAAGCCGGTATGCCTCTGATTTAGTACATTTTGGTTCTAGCTTCTCTGAAAGCCAATGAAAATACAGCGATATTTCCATGCAGATTTAAATAGAAGCCGGTATGCTTCTGATTTAGTACATTTTGGTTCTAGCTCCTGTGAAAACTAATGAAAATATAGAAAATACAACGATTATTTATTAATAAAAAAAGCTGCTTTAATATTTACTCCGTGTGGACGACACGCTGAAGTGCTCCTTCCGGATCCTGAAGCCGGCTGACAAGTGCCTGGCCTACGTGCAGACCAACACCAACCGTCCCGTCACGCCGCCCAGGGGCGTCACCAAGACAAAGAAGATTTTGAGGGTCCTATGGATCAATCCCACCGGCCACCACCCTCCCCCGCCATTACACCCTTTTAAGAGTATTCTGTGTTATTTATCCTAAAAAATAATTCTTTGTCTTAGCTTACATACATTCTTGAATATAATGGAAACAATCACTCTATCATTTGTATTAGCGTCTTGCAATATATCGTAAGGAATAAATAAAGTTATTTTTTTTTTCCAGTTTAACATTAAATTTAGTTTTGATAATTTATCTGCATCTCTTTATATGGTCTATAAATAATGTGTAATGATAGCCTGTCCAAAAAGAGAAAATAAATGTAAAAAAAAATAAAATAATAATAATAAATTCGTAGAATAGACGTGATATAAGAATAATATAAGAATAGGAATTAATATTTGTACAGCGCCCCTGAGGTGATTTCTCACAAAAGCGGCGCTATAGAAATGTTCCGATTATTATTATTATTATAATTATTACTTTTAAATGCTTTTTTCGATATAGCTCTATGGAATAACTTAATATTAAAGTACTGGTACGTTAAAAACTTGTTCGTGAATTGTGTCAGCATTACAAGGGCTCGTTTGTAGCAACTTGCACAAGTTTCGTCCCATCATAACTTCTATCCATAAAAAGCTGGTTGACATCTTGAGGGCAAAACTAAATGGCAGAAGAAGTTTAGCTCGGCAGTTGTGGGTCGTAGGGGTAGGTTCTAGGAAGGCCTTAGCTTTAGGGTTGATACGCCTGCGATAGCAAAATGGCAGCCAACCAGAAATCTCAAACGACCATCGTAATAAATTTATGATATAATAAAATAAATTACCCTTGACATTTTTTTTGTAAAATGTATGGTAAAGTTAATGCATTGCTTTATTCTCTTTGGGAAACCATGCGTTTTTTCGTGGAATTTATCTACTGTGGATGAAATAACGGCTTCCTGAAAACGATGTTCCATTATGATTAATTCAAAGCTTGCTAACTAACTCGCCATAGTATGCATAGCAGATCATGGTGCCGTCCCTAGCAGTAGTTGTTTGATACAAACACCTATAACACTAAAGGAGGTATGAACTTTCTATCAAATCATGTATAATCTTGTACGCTGTCACTGCAAGGGCCCCCACTCCTAGAGTGGAGAATTTAGTAGAGCGTCTCAGAGAGCAAATCTTCATGATGCATAAATTGCTGGTACTCTCTATGTATTCTAATATATAGATAAATACCTAACCAATTAACTAAGTAACTATCACACCGTTTCTCCGCAGGGGTAGGCAGAGAGGACAGACAGCCAAACAATTCATTGGCATACACATTTTGTTTCATTCACATTCATAAAGCGTCTCATAAATTCTCTTCTATTATTCCGACTTCTGATATGGCTCGGCTCAAGTATTTGATTCATTTGATCGTGCCATGTCTTTCTCGGGCGTCCCCGGCTTCTTCTTCCATTCACATTCGGGTCATATATTCTTCTTACGAGTCTTTCTTCGCTTATTCGCTCTGCATGCCTCAACCATCTAAGCGTCCCTTTGTTAATTTTACTCATTACGCTTACATCAGCCTTGCATTCTTTACGAATCTTAATTTTCACACGATCATACATGATTTAAAAGTATTAATTACAATAAGCATCTGTTTAACATTTCTCAAAGAAGTAGGTAAATACTTATCGTTGATACCTTTACCATATCACAAACTAATAATGCAATTACTTCTTCGTACATTTTCCTTAACAACCTTTGGCCTATCCGTCCTATCGATCACTTCCAAGCCGACGAGAAAAGAATTAAAACTTTTATTTTAAATAACAAAATAGTGAGCAAACACGAGAAGGTTACTATTGGAAAAAAGTTATTTTGATGTATTCATGCGTAATAGGTTTTTCGGTGTATAATCTCACGTTATTGTATTACTCTCCGTTCAGTCTCGCACAATCTTCAGTTACGATCCTTTGAAATTTCCTTTGAGAAAACAGCTTCCCACTTCGAAAATATGAAAGTTATCTATTTTAAAAATTTTATCGGATAATTCAACATACGTATGAATCCCTACATTTTTTAAAAGTGATATAAAGTCGTTAAAAGTATGAAAACCTAATTTCAGCTGACATAATTAATTTAAAAAAATTTTAACGACTTTTAACACTTTTAAAAACTTAAGCAAATACATAAGTGTGTTGAATTGTCATACAACCGATGAAAGCATCTATCTATTTAAATTATGATACTAAATATTGGTGAAAAGAATGTGGCAATGCTTATATAAATGTTGGCAGTAAGTCTTTAATTTTATTTACATGACTTGGTTAAAACGAATTAGTGGCAACTGTCTTTCCTTCTTCATTTACTTCGGACAACTTAAAGACCCACATTAACAAATCCCTTCCTACAGCCCTTTCTAAAGTGGTAAATAAATGGTATATTTCTGTTTTCTGGCATCCTAATCCATGACCGTTTTACTGTATTTAAAAATAAAATGAAAACTTCATTTTATGGATCTCAAAATTAGACATCATCCGTCGCATCAGATTTTATAGAGAAAAAAATGGTTTGCATATAACAAAGTTGATGATAAACTGCACATTGTAACTGAATATTTTAAAAAATCAGGCGCATATATTTCTTCGCCTAATTAGGATTGTTATGGTGAAAAAATTGTGGCCATTTTAAAAACTACATTAGCTTTACATTCTTGGTACTTTTTAAAATATTTTTTCAACTTTTCATAACTTGGGAATACTAAATAGTTGTTTATTTACCATATTAATTATATTTTATATACGCAATGTGTGACATAACTTCGATATGGGAGGTATAAAAAGGATCTCGTAAAATTTATTTTTATTTTTTATGTACAACTGTAGATTTAAAGCGTTTATTTTTATTTCAAAGTCACTCTTTAACACCCAATTCAATTTTAATTACATACTTAATGAAGCATAACTCTTGATCAATAAAAATATTGTATATACAATAAATAGCTTTTCAGGAAACTTACCAATTTCAAATTCTCAGGACCTTTCAGAAAATTAACTTTTCACTCAAAATTTCACAGTGTCTTAAATGTCACGTATTCGTTTATCCAAACCTAATAAATTTAAGGTAGTTAAGTTATTTTAAATTATTAAAATATTTAAGTACTAATTAAAGTATTAAGATTCTAATTTAAATTAAAGTATTAAGATTCTAATTTTTCAAACACTCCAAGAAATAAGTCACCAAAAAAATCACTTTAGTTAAAAGTTTTATCAAAAAACTTCGTACAGTATTGTTAGAAATCAGTATATCTGACCTATGGTTATTAAAATATTATGTTATTAATAATCCGCGTGTAATTTCTTAATCCCAAATCGATTGCGTAAAACTTTCGTAGACTTGCTACGATTTGACGTAACCCCGTAGCCTCGCCAAAGTCTACGTTCGCGGCGATACTAAAGGGTCCTCCCCATACAAGCGTTGATCGCGACCGTTCGGGCGTATCCGCCACCCTTCGGCAATCTCCGTAGTTCTCGTGACAAATTACGGAGGCGTTTTATAGTGCCATATTAAGATGAATTTTATTTCTTCAAAACGTACATTAGGCGCATTTTCCTTTATTATCGTTCGGAAGTGTTAAACTTTATTGGCCATTTATATGAGGAGTTGAACATTATATTGTAATAAATTTGAATCCTGTGATAATATTTGTACTGTGATGCTTACAGCATACTTTTATTCCATTTTTCACAGTGAGAGCTAAAAAAGTATGTTTTTTTTAATTAATGGGTATATTTTCCTCACTTTTATGTTTAAGCTATTACAATGGGGTGAAATAAATTCGTTGCTATCATTTTGTTTACATCAATAATATTGGTATACTAAATAACATTAAATTCTAACAAATTTAACGTCGATACAAATATAAAAAAGAGATATACGCAATATACTGAAAAGTGTTAATAATAATATATTTGGATGATTTGTATAGCGTCGTTCTTGCGAGAAATCACCTTAAGGGCGCTGTATGAATAATTTCATAGATCAAATAGGTATTTCTAATTTAAATTTATTAATTTTCGATAAAAATAATATCGCCAAACCATCTACAGGAGAACACAAAATATTCAGAACAAACTTATTCGTTTACTCGTTGAAAATGGACCAAAGTCCCGGGTAGACCGTGAGGTCCTGGGTTCGAGTCCATGTTGCAACCGATATTATTTTTTGCGTCTTTTCGGTTTAATGTTTCATTTTGAGAGTTGTTAATATTATCTTCAATGATTAAATATATTACAATGAGGTTTATAAGCATCAATAAGGTACTCCCAAATTGTAACTCATTTAATTATTATATAAAATAATATTAACATAACCTAAATGAAACATGAATGAATATAAAAAGATTTCAGTCGCAACTGGGATACGAACCCAGGACCTCTGCCTATCCGGGGCAAGCGCTTAAAATGGAGAATAATATTAACAAATCTTGAATTTGAGATATGATATCAATGAAGATGACATAAATTGAACTGGTCTCATTAACCAAGTTGGTTAAGCGATTGTCTCGGATAGGCAGAGGTCCTGGGTTCGATTCCCAGATTCGACTGAAATCTTATTATTTTCTGTCTTTTTTTCCGTTTTCATGTTTCATTTAGGTTATGTTAATATTATTTTCTACAATGATTAAATATTAAAAAGAGGTTTTTAAATCTCAATAAAAATAATTAATAATAAAAAATTGTAACTTATTTGTAATAGCCAATATTTCCGCCTAAATTCACACATTATTCACAGACTATTTTTGTACGGACAAGCAAAGAGTATTTTTTGTATTCTTGCGTGAATATGTCTAACTCATAACAGTTATTTTCTCACGCACCAATGCAAACATTCGGCTCAATAATTAGGTTTTTATTTTTTTATTAATTCGAGACGACATCGTTTTTTGTGTATTAAATATCATAATAAGATAACGTGTCTTCCCTTTTCCAGTGGAACAGCCTATAATTGAGCCTAATTCGGCAGAAATAAAATAAGCCTCAAACATTTAAAAAAAATAAAATGTATTTTCTTTCATCCTAGTATAACGATCTTATTACAAACCTATTAGGAAAATCATTATTTTCTTAATAAATAATAGATATTTCATTCAAAATATAAGCACATTTTTGTTTGTCATTTTGTTATCAAAAGCATACTCCAAATTTCTCAAAAGAATATCTGTTTACATAATTATTTTGTTATAAGGCGAATACTGCTAACCGTCGCCTTAAAGATGCTACACAAACACATAGCAGCAAGTATATAAAAACATGAAATTAAAAATATGAAATTAAAAACATGAAATTAAAAATGTGAAATTAAAAATATGAAATTAAAAATATGAAATTAAAAACATGAAATTAAAAATGTGAAATTAAAAATATGAAATTAAAAATATGAAATTAATAACATGAAATTAAAAATGTGAAATTAAAAACATGAAATTAAAAATGTGAAATTAAAAATATGAAATTAAAAACATGAAATTAAAAACATGAAATTAAAAATATGAATTAAAAACATGAAATTAAAAATATGAATTTAAAAACATTTTAAATTCCATGATTACATGGATAATTAGTGTTTTACAGATATGGTAAAAAAAATAGATACAAAAGACGAATAAAAAAAGTTTTCATTATAACGTATACATGTGAATAAAAGAAAATATAAAATTTGCTACTATGGAATGGATTAGGCTGTGTATTTAAAAAATATTTAAAGTTATTTCTTGAATTTTACGTAATTTGTCCTGTTCTTATGTCCATTGGTAGGTGATTGAATAATTTGACGCCTTTATATACAGAATGATGCTGGGTTGCCGTTGTCCGTTGATAGCCTGTCCAAAAAGAGAAAATAAATGTTAAAAAAAATAAAATCGTAGAATAGATGTAATATAAGAATAATATAGATTAGGAAGTAATATTTGTACAGCGCCCTTGAGGTGATTTTTCACAAAAAACGGCGCTATAAAAATCATCCGATTATTATTATTATTATTATTAGTTGTCCCGTTAGACCTCAAAGCAAAACAACGCTCAAACCTGAAGTATTTAGGTTTAGTTTTCGTAGAAAGCAATTATTTTGTGGCTTGATAGTGGTAATATTAATGTTAGAATCAAAGATCATCTCAGATGTTTAAATTGCCATTGTTTTTTTAAATTCGCCAACCATTTAATTGAAAAAGATCATACCTATAATCATAGCACAGGCGCTAATATTCTGCGCAAAAATGGTTTTCGTATTTGATTAAATAATTTAGAAGATTTAGAAGTAAAGAAAACCGTCAAAATTGATAGTTAGGTATATATTTTCTTAATAATGAACGTAACTTGTATATAGTCCTAAATTACTCATTATTTCCGTTAACTCAAAATTTTACCACTTCCTCTTGATCCCTCCTTCCTTTGACGTTCTGTCTCTCTCTCTCGTTTACACATTGTCCCAATCTATTATATCTAAGCATATATATGGTTCAGTGTTCCATTGTTACGTTTTATATTGTGTATAGGCTCACTCCATGTATTTCTGTTTAGTTTTTAATTTTACTCTGATGAAGCTTGGGATAAGCGAAACCGGTTAGTGATAAATTAAGAATAAATTTGTGGTTCGAAACAAAAGCGTTTGTTACATTTAATGGAAGTATTTATATTATACGTTTAATACGTTTATTCCAAATGCTGTATCAGGTTTTTGTTAGTTATTTTTTTTTATTTAGTCATTTTTAAAAAAAATATATAATTTAACGTTAATCAATTTTAATAATGTTATTGTTAATTTCTGAAATCATTGTTAGTTTTTATTATTGTGAGAGCTGTTTCGGCGTACAAGGCCATTTTCAAACACAAGAACAATTAGTAATAATTTTTTTTTTACATTTCATTAATTTTCGCAGAGTGAGCTTTTATATTAGAATATAATAAAACAATGATGTGATACCGTTTTGGACAAAACAGATCTGAAGAAAGCTTCATTTTGCAGGAATATTTAAGTCATCTGTTTTTTTATAACAATCTTTCACATTATGTGGGCTGAAAAATAGAAATATAATATGGAGATCCTTTAAAAGAGAAACAACATCCACTAATTTTTTAAATAGACTTTAAAATTTTTGAAAAGGCATTTTTTACGGAGGTTGTTATCGTAAATAAATTTTGCTAGTTTTAATTGGATTTTTGTAATCAATCAAATAATGTGAATACGGTACAAGAGTCACAACGGCTCCCTGCTAACAGGAGTCAGTGAGGCTTTGGCATCCCCAAATAGGATATATTGTGAGACTAAAGTGCTGACGGGGAAGGAGATGTGGAATAGGAAGGTTGGGGAGGTTGGCTATTTACAACACGTCTAAAACCATTTAAAGCGAAGTTTGTATGCTGAATGGTGGTCTTTCACCAGGGCGTTACTGAGAATACCTACGTCCCTTAAATGCGAAATATGCTTATTATTTATTTATTTATTTACTGTTTTATACGCTCACGGGGCGTTTAGTGGTTACATTTTTTAATTTAGTAATAAAAACTGATTGCAAACAAATATTTACTTACATACAAGCGTCAGTACTAAAACCATGACTTTATACAATAATGGGTTATTATTACAGTGGTTAACAAATTAGATTTAACCAAAAAATAGTCTGAAGTTGTCAGAAACAACAATTTGATAAGAAAAAAATTATTAAAGTGGATTTAAACATTGAATTTGTCATGTTAAAAATGTCCATATCAGTTGTATATTCATTTGCTAAACTATTGTTATGAAGCAAGTTCCTAAAAACTAAGGTTGACAAACAGCAGACCCGGAATTAACCATAAACAAACATGAGTTGTCTATGGCCGCTCCATTTGGGAGGGGGAGGGGGTAGGCCGACGGCGGAGGGGGTGTCGGAAGGACAGGGCACATGCCATTCTAGTCTGGAGAGCCGACCTATCCGCAGCCTTCGCCCTGTCGCCAGCTTCTGCATCCAACAACGGGTTCCGTTCCAATTTACTTATTTATTTCCCTTTTGCTTCTCGATAAAACTGAAACCATTTAAAAAATCATTCAAATTCATTCTATCCTTTAATAACCTGAAGGCGTCCACAGAAAGGTTAAAGCTTTTCCTAGAGCCTTTAAATTCAGCTATAAAATATAGGCCTGACTTCCAGGTATTTTTTATATAGCAAAAGAGAGTTGTTTTTACTTTGAATTCTCTATTCCTGTTCCTATTTATATGTATTTGTTTTTATTAATGATAACTAAGCGGTAATTTCGAAAATCGCCCATCAACGAACTGACAACACGATTAAAAGACGGATGTATCCCTTTTCCGTATACATCCATCTACCCTGAGAAGAGCTAGTCGGGGATATTTTATATAGATCTATTGCTGAACTTTACTAAGATTGCCAATACAAATGTGCTTACGTAACGGAGTGAGAGATTCTGTTATGTGACACTATGAAAACGAGGAATTGGCGAGTTTGTTTCATAATTGAATTAATAATAATTAGTTTAAAACCACTGTATTAAACATGTAAATATCTACATGTTTCAGAAATAAAGCTTCCTTCGTCAGGATAAACAATACACCTATTAAATACAAAGAAATTTTTATATTTTTCAACTTCGTGAAGTCATAATTTAATAAATATGACTCCACAAAATTATTTTACATCATTAGAAGAAATCTTTCATAATTTATTATAATTGTTGCAAGTACACATATAGAATATCGGGTGTAACTACCCTAAAAATATGTATATACAAACATCGTTTTATTTTATGTGGAACACTTTCAATCTGAAAATTCCACATAAATATGAAATTTAGGTCAGTAAAATGTTCGTATCATCTTTCCACGATTTGATTAATGGAAGGGGCCCTGACCGCTGTAGGCCGAATGTAAACAGATATTGGGGATGCGATGAACACAATAACGTGGTTTTATTTTTTCATTTCGTTGCAGAAATAGATCCTGCAGAACGACACTCGATTTATTTTCGGCGATTTTGGGACAGTTCCCGGCGGGAGCAAACATCATTTTTCATTATTGTGGCGTTAAGTTTTGGCAATGGCGCTAAAGGCGTGTTGTTTATGGGGGGTTAGTACTAAAGTATTGTTAAACTTCCTCCATATTCTCACGTCCCTGCGCTATGGTGTGGGTGACCAGATAAATCAACACTATTATGAATCTGCACACTTTTTGTAAGTGATAAAAAGTCATTAAAAGTAATTTAAAAAATCTATCTCGGAACCCAATCTAAACTAACCTATTTAACAATACAAATATTTTTTTAAGTGATTAAATTATTTTTTTCCTTAGATAGAAACAAAGAAAAAAGTTTGAAGATTACGATTGCAAATATTTTTATTTTGGAAAGACTTCTAGACATTTTAGTATTAGTGTTAAGGAACGCCTAAGGTGTATAAATATCAACCATTATTCTTAATGTTCTACTCATATTTTAGAAAGAAATCATTATTTTGATATAAATAAAGGTTTAAAAATTTCACATACTCGTATATTACCGGTTTACAATTAGACAAATTTGAAATATTAGAAATCAGAAAAAGTGTTAATACTGAATTAAATATAATTAACAATCAAATTTATATTTTTATTTAAATAGCTATCTCTTGAATTTATTATCATATTAATATTAAGAATAAATGTAATTCCTTTTTTTTTTATTTATAATATAAATTTGTTATTCAATGTCTTATAATAATTATTTTATTAACATTTTTGTTTAATTACTTACCTACTTTAATCATTTTTTGTTTACGTTTATAATATGTCTATTCTTATATTATTGTGTTCTATGTTTATCATTTGTCTATACTTGACGTTATTATTTTCAGTATTTTACATATTCCTGCTGAAGAAAGCATCGCTTTTTAAACATGTTGATATGTATATATTAATAAAGTAATGATTACGAAGTAATTTTTTATAATTTTATTAAGATTAAAAGAATTTTAAAAATTTATCATGTGTAAATTTATAATTCGTAACTTTTAGTTTCCACGCCTATTTAGCACCTAAGTCAACAAATTTACCTTATTTATGTTGAAGGCTGACGTTACTCCCAGGAAGGCCATAGTATTCGTGACTGATGTCTTTGATTAAAGTTTCTTTCTACTTTTAGTGTTTGATTTCTTTGTGTCACAAGTTTTGATTTAGCTTGTGAAAGTCAAACGCAACCGGAAACTAACGAATATGGATGTGTCAAAAGATTATGCGAAAAACGTTCAAAGGTAATTTTTCTTATTCGTTATATATATTGTAATATATATATATTTTTAATTTTGTTTATTTTCATTAGTAAAAATACATCAATTATACAATTTTTGGTAAAATAATCAACGAAAAGCAGGACTTTTCATTGATTTTATTTGGGAATACTTCCAAAGTGGTAGATTTCTTGGTGAAATATCCCCATTCAGAAATGAAACGTTGGTTGAAATGGCTTTAGTGATGTTTAGTATTCAGAATTGAATAGCCGGGCAACCTTTCTCTTCTTCCCCTTCCTACGCCTTTCAGCCTCACAACATAGCTCAATTAGGGTTGCCATAGTCCTACTTCCTCCTAGCAGTTAAGACTCTTGTGTGATATTGGATAATATTTTTTTAATATGTCCTCAATTGGGTATTTTCACTTGTTTCTTAACTGGCGAAAATTTTGGCATTTTTTTATGTTCTCGAATAAATTTAAAATTTGTTTTTTTATTTATTTTTTATATCCGGGCAAAACGGCACTTTGGTTTTTGATCGTGAATGATGAATTATTAATGTCACGCCGGCCATGTAGCGTCTCAGTAATTAAATTATTTTAATAACAACTTAAAACACAGAAAAAATCCGTTGATTCTTGCAAAATATTATTCCGTAAAAATTTGTTGTTTACATATCTTCAAATGACTGCGCACATGGTCGCCTTATAGATTCCAAAGGACTGCATGCTCGGCAAGGTTTCCCGCTGAAACGCCACAAGAATGACTATGTACGATACAATTTCTTAGGACAAAAAGCCTCTAGACGCTGAATATGGAACTAATTTCAGAATTGCTCTCAAGCAGTATTACGGACAGGTGGATTTTTTAGCAACGTCAAAGAGTAGTGAAATTATAATACGTGTTTTTTTTTTCTTTTTTTTGTGGGTTTACTGCATAAACACACCTGATAGAAAACCATCACTGACCGGAACACTTGTAATACATTCAAAGTTAAGAGTACTTACCACCGAAAATTTTATAGTATCCTTTTGCCTGCAAATAGTTCAAACTGAAAGAAAGAATACATTAAAAGTACTTACTACAGAACTGATTCTGTTCCTTTTATTTTGTTCTTCAACTGAACCTGAAATGGATAAAGAAAAGCTTATTTCTTGTCAACAAATGAAAAATAAAGTTTTTTTTTTGCAAGAATCAAACCCTCGACAACACCAGTTCCAAATTAATTGCTTCACTGATATTTAATGCAAAACCGTCCAAAAAAAAAGTCTAATGATATGAACACTTCAAAAACATGTTTAAAATGTACTCATGGTTTTGACAGAAATTTGAATCGAATTTATAACAATTATTATTGAATTTCAAAATAACTAATATGTAACCAAATACAATTTATTTGAATTGGAGCTATTTCCGAAAATAAACAGAATTCATTGACAATTCATTCAATTTATTTTATCAATTCAATTAACACTGTTCCAATAGGTATTATGTGATGCGTAAGTATATATATTTGTTGAACCGTTTTATAAATCAACAGCATTTAAGGCAAGTGCAAATATTGTGATTTGATTTAACAATTTAAATTATGTTAACAAAGCGGACGTTTTACACGAATAATGTGAATATAGAGATGTAGAAAGGAATATAAAAAAGTAACACTTAATATTTAATAATTGAAGAAAATAATATTAACATATCCTCAATGAAAGACGAAACCGGAAAAGTTGACAGAAAATGAAAAGATTTCAGTCGCATCTGGGACTCGAACCCAGGTCATTTGTCTATCCTGGGCAATGCTCAACCAACTTAGATAATGAAACCAGTTCAATTTATGTCATCTTCATCGATATCATATCACAAATTCAAGATATGTGAATATTATTTTCCATTTTTAATCTCATATTTTTGGCAGCTATCTTTATGATATTTACAAAGTTCAAGGTTCCCGGCGTGCGCAACTAAATTTTATTTAATTAATTTGTCCTGTTTCACAATTAATTCATTTAAAAATAATATGTAGTATATTTACGCACGTTCCAAAAGTGTAAGATACTCTCAGTATAGCCCTGGTGAAAGACCACCATTAAAAATTAAAACTTTGCTCGAAATGGCTTTTAGCCGTGTTTGGTGATCAGATCTGAATAGCCAGGTATTTCTCCACCTTCCTATTTTTCTTCTCCCTCCCCTCCCCTATACCTTCAACCTCACAAAATACCCCATTTGGGGATGCCATAGTCTCACTAGGTCCAGATGGTTGGGAACAGTTGGAACTCTTGTGCGGTATTCACATAAAAAAAAGGCCGTCTACACATCGAAAATTTAAAAAATAAATATCAGATAACCTACATGTGATTTAATTTCCTTTTTGCTGATGAATATATTTTTTTGAAAGAAGTATCATGATCATATTAACATTTAAAGCCTCATTGTTTGCGCACTGTCCTAATTATTTACAAAGAAAGGCAAATATTTATTACGACAGTACAGTCTGGAAACATATGGACCGGGCCGCCAGAGACCGATATTTACGTCTATGATATTTGTACGAACCTAAGTCCATAAAAATATACGGAAAAAATTCTTCCAACTCGAACCGCTAGAGGACGCTATTATAGCATATTGTTATCAAATGTCAAGTGTATCATTTAAGATTATACGGTTGAAGCAAACGCGAGTAAACTAATAAAAACTGCCAACCACGAAAAAGTCAACAACAGATTTTTTTATATGCTACTAGCAGATGTGTACCCGGCCTTGCTCGGGATTTTTTTTTTTTAAATAATGTTTTGAAGTTGTGAATTCTTGCTTGTCATTAGAGTGCCATAATTCATTTGACAGCGAAAGTAACTACATCCAAATAAAGAAACATTCGTTTCAATATTTTATTTCAGTTCAAACATTAGTTTTTCAAAACATATCTAAATCATAAAGTTCTTAAGGGGAACGGCTGCGGTGCCTGTTTCATACAAAACTGAATTTTGGATTGGAAGCCAAAATACCTATCCAAACTGAATGGTCTATTTTTTAATCAAAGGTTTAGTAAATATCTAGTACGGATGAAAAGTGTTTTTATTTATTTATTTTAATTTTTTTATTTTTATAAGTACTCGTATGTGCCATGAAAAAAAAATCAATTTTCATTATTTTAGAGGCAGCTTAGAAAATTATTTGCGGTTTTATCGTACTTTTTAAAAAAATATATCACATTTGCTATTTAATTATGATTACATAAATAAAAATATAAAAATAAAACATTTAAAAAAAAGGTTTTTTCTGGTCGATATTTTAAATTCTGTATGGCAAATTTGTGTTCCACCGTAAATTGGTCGTTTTTAATTTAATTTAAAGTCCACCGTAATGCTTATTTTAATATTTAAAAAATAAAAATTATTTTATATTTTGTTATATTTTCAAAGCAGAGGGTTAAAACTTTTTTTTTAAATCACCGTTATCCCCTAAATAATTGTTATAGGTGTCTCTAAAATCGAGAAAAATCAATTTCTTTAATGGCCGATATTTCATAATGTAAAAAAATATATATATATTTCTCATCCGTCCTAGACATTTACTAAATCTTTAATTAAAAAAAAAATTGATTATTCAATTCTTTTTTTTTTTTAATTACTTTCTATATAATTTTGATATTATAAGGTAAGGTATAAATATTAAAAATACATTCATATTATAGAATTTTTTCATAGTCCCCCTCACTAGGAGATCCTGTGCTGAGCCGGACCAGGTTTTGCACAAAAGGGTTTCAGCGACTTCTATGGTATATTTCAACTTCAAGGTTAGGGTAGGGTCTTTCCAGTAATTTGAGAATAGTAGTCAGTTCTTGTTCTCGTGATTCCTTAAGCTAAGTTTTGCTGGACTTATTGCAATTATTGATTGAAATACTTTTTTTGATATTAAGTGGGAGTTTGTTATATAATTTTACAGCAAAAAATTCAGAGCTTCTTTGTCCAAAGGTAGTATTGCATTTAAGTAATATTTATCTTATCTAGTTGCTTTGTTCTAGTATTATGATCATGGAGAGTCATAGCCATTTTCTCATTCTTAAGATGATTAACTAGAATATTTTTGGTAAAGATTTTTTGGATACTTGGAACGTTGAAATGTTTAAAAATTTCAGTTGTTGACGTCCTTATGTGGACCATTAAAATGGTATTCATGTTGCATTTCTGGGTTTTATTTAACGGTTTCCTGTAATTTGATGCAGCTGAGACCCATCCCAAAATTCCATATTCCAAATGAGAGTGACATAACTCTACTCTACTTAGACGACACTCTATTTAGATCCTCGATTGATAGGATATTTCGTAATTTTTTTAAGAGATACATATGTGTTTTATTAACTTTTTTGAAGTTCCGTTAATGTGTACATCCCAGCGCAGTTTATCATCGATTAAAATTCTAAGTTATTTAATGTTTTTTAGCTTTGGTTATATGCGGGCAAATGCAATTTGGATGGGTATTTTGGCCTCCAATCCAAAATTCAGTTTTGTATGAAAAAGGAACCGCAGCCGTTCCCCTTAAGTAGGTACCTACTCATGTTTTTCGTTTTGAAAATATTCTACCCAAAAAAACCTTCTTCTTTTAAATATGTAATCTATAGCTAACCGGAGTGTTATATCTATAACCTAACCTAAATAAAACATGACGTGTTCAATGTTTTTCATACTAATTTTAACACGTTATAGCAACAGTTTTACATATTGGAATTCATTCAAACTACTTTCTAAGCCTTCCCGGCAGTAATAAAAACAAACTGTGCTATTTTCAGCGAAACCGGTCTAGTATTTTTCGAGAAAATCGACGACAAAAAAAAACAAAATTACGTTGATTTTTATATATATAAATTTTAGTCAATTATTCCATTCAATTTGAAAAAAAAAACTCTGAGCGTTCTTGTACTTTTTTAACATCGTTCCCCGAAAACAAGTATGGAAGTGAGTTTACAGGTTTATTTATTCGAAAAAAAAACCTTAAAAATCGTGAAAAACATTTAAAAAAATAATGGCAAAGTTTCTGTTTACCTGCCATAAATTCCTTCCAAAAGTGACCTATGACAACATTTTACCAAAACCAAATAATAAATAAGTTACCGTAAGAAGACTGCAAACCCACTTATTCCAGATATCAAAATGTTAGCAAAGTCGCAAAAGGAAACATTTCAATTAGGAATGAATTCATATTTTATGCATCATAAAGCGGATAGGGGAACGGGTCATAAAATTGTTCAGTATAAGAAACTTTCTGGGCGAGCTTTGCTTTATGTAGGTATACTGCTTTATTACGAGTTAAGGCTATATATATATATGCATACATATGAAGTTATGTATTTTATTTCGTATATGCCGAGGGTTCCCAACCGGTCGATCGTGGAACAAAATTTGGTTATTTCCAATAATTGCCGGCTCCAAGGTTGAGTGATTACGATCCTAAGCTACGAATCAAGAGGTCACGGAATCAAATACCGGCGTACGCAAGTAACTTTTATATGAATAATATTATGGTGTACTTACGACATGTTCCAGAGTAGAAACTTGCATTGAGTATCGCCCTGATGAAAGACAACCATTTAGAATCGAAACGTTACTTGAAATTAATTTAGACTTGTTTGGTGACCAGATCTGAATAGCCAGATATTTCCTCATCTTCCTCTACCCCATCTGCTTCCCCGCCCCACTACATTTAGCCTGACTCCATACCCCATTGGGAGGTGCCATAGTCTCACTTGCTCCAGACGGTTGGTAACAGTTGGGACTCTAGTGCGGTAATTGAATAAAAAAAATCGTATTTTGAAAACAGTGATTATTTCTAAAATTGAAATTTCGTGAAAATTGGCATCGTTAACCAGTTTGAGGGAGTGGGAAGTGGAAAGTTTGTTGCCACCCTCTCCCCTCTCCACCCTTTCCCTACCTTAATTTTGAGAAAAAGTTTAGAAGTCAACTTATTTATTTATTTATTGATTTACGAACCAATGTCCATTTAGACAAAATACTTAACTAAGAGCTACAGAAAAAGAACAGCACATACATAATACAAGAATGAAGTATTGACAAAAAGAGGACAAAAATATTCATTTGAGAGAACATTCAAGTCAAAGCCTGAACATGGTTTTGTAGAGTCCATGATTTAGAGTTCTAATTTCGTAAAACCCTACAAAAATCATTAACACTGGTACCAAACATTTCAAGTCTCTGGCTTGAGTTAACAAGTCTTGACATTCTGGACAGTGGAGAATGGTGCCCATAATTATTAGAGTGTTTATTAAGGAAAAGTAATTCAATGTTTCTGAGTCTACGGCGAGGATTTTTGAACTGATTCAGTTCCAATAAAGAAGGTGAGTCAATAATACAATTAATTATTTTAAAAATGGATATAAGATCAAAGTCTTTCCTACGCCTTTCTAATGTAGAAATGCTAATGGTTTGTTCAATTTCAACATAGAAGTAATCGCCTCTTTCTCCCCTAATCTCCATGCATTTCCACGTAAGATGCGATGTGGTACAGATTCAATATGATGAATATGAACAACATAGAAAGGAGACCAAATGATACTGGCATATTCAAGATTAGAACGAACTAGTGAGCAGTAGAGAGTTTTTAGGGTATTTATATTCGTAAAGTCACAGGCACTATTGATAAAGCCAAGAAGTTTTAGTGATTTATTTGTGACATTATTGATGTGGTCAGGAAAAGAAATTTTACAGTCTAAGGTGACACCAAGGTCCTTAATTGATCTGACGGTAGATAGGGAGACACTATTTAATTTGTAATCGAACAGGATCGGTTTATTTGCTCTATAAAATGACATAAATTTACATTTATCAATATTGAGTTCTAGGCAGTTGGTTTTACACCAATCATTAAATGAGTCAATATCAAGTTGGAGAAGAATACAGTCATAGTATAATTTTTTATTTTCAGGATCTTATTGTCATCTGCAAAAAGCCAAAAGCGCGAGTAAGAAAATGCAACGGCAATATCGTTTATAAATATGTTAAAAAGAAGAAGAGCCAGATGGGCACCTTGAGGTACTCCAGACGTTACTTTAATAATAATAGATTCAAAGTTATTTACTTTGACTCTTTGTTGTCTATCACATAAATAAGATTTAAAGAATGATAATAAAGGGTTTGTTATACCGATAGCATAAAGTTTGGCAATAAGAATAGAGTGATTAACTTTATCAAAAGCTTTAGAAAAGTCAGTGTAAAGAACATCAACCCGGGAGTTATCTTCGAGAGCGTTAACAATGGTATTAGTAAAGGAAAGTAAATTTGTTGTGGTAGATTTTGCAGATCTAAATCCATGCTGTTTTCTAATCTTCATCCAACTTCTTTTTTATGTATACAATATCAAACACAATCTTACCTTCATGTTTCTTCGGATATCGTTGTTCGTCGTGTTTCTTCGTAAAACAATATCAAGAACACGAATATTGATTGATTCTGAACTCATAATTAAATATATGTAACAGCTCGATCAATAGCAGTACCAGCTGTGCAGTTATTGTTAAACCAGTAAATAAAGTATGGTACATTTTAATAGTATCACAAACAACGTCAGTTGTCACGTTAGATGGAATTACTTGGTGTAATATGTTGGTGGCAATATAGTTGCCAATAAGTCTAAAAGGGTTAAAATGAACCAGTTACTGGTCAAAATTTCCAAGAACTAAAAATAGCTAGTGAAAAAATTCTTGTAAGATTCTTGAAGTCAACACAAATTAAGATTTAAAAAAAAATAGCTTGCAACTGTAGATAGATTGAGAATTCCTGGAATATAAGACCGTAATACCCATTGTCGATGTTCTCCAAAAAGGAAAACAAGAATATTTGTCAAAATGACTAAGGTTTTATGTTGGTTCAGTAAAAAAAAATAAGAAAAGGGGTTTGCCGGTTTTCAATGTTTTCATTTTTATGTTGTTTGTGATCTGACAGGGTGAAGGAAAAAATGAAAATGAGGATGGCAAGTTTTACAAGGTGTACGAGTAATAGAAGAAACGTAAAAGAAAACTCGTTTTTTTCCTGAAAATCGCTTTAGACTAAGTTGTATATCTTTACGTTCAAAATGAAATAATTCGTTTGACAAAAACAAACGCACATAATATTTTTTTCAATATATTTCCCTGGTAAATTAAAAATATCAATAACATAACTATAAATTAACATTTCATTATTTAAATAACTCATTGAAGCTTCTAAACCTCATCATATTATATAATTATATGAAACATGAAACAGAAAAAGACACATAAAATAAAAAAGTTTTCAATCGCATCTGAGAATCGAACCCAGGACCTTTGTCTTAACAGGACAACGCTCTAACTACTGATCGAATGAGATTATTTTAAAGAAATACTATCGATATCATCGGATCACACTATCAAGATTACAAATAGATTCGGGAAGAACTTTGCATTCATACAAAAAGATAGCAGTCAAAAATATTTTATTATTATTATTATTACTATTTGCTGATTATTATTTACGTATTATTATTATTTAATTATTATTATTATTACTATTTGCTGATTATTATTTACGTATTATTATTATTTAATTATTATTATTATTACTATTTGCTGATTATAATTTACTTATTATTATTATTTAATTATTATTATTTAACTTTTATTATTTATTTACTATTATTTACTTTTTTTTATTAATGTATTATTATTAAATTACTGCTATTTACTTATTATTATTTACTTTTTTAATACATATGTATTATTATTATATTATTATTATTTACTGATTATTATTTACTTATTATTATTTACTTATTATTATTTAATTATTATTATTATTACTATTTGCTGATTATAATTTACTTATTATTATTATTTAATTATTATTATTTAACTTTTATTATTTATTAACTATTATTTATTTTTTTATCTTTAATTATTATTATTAAATTATTACTATTTACTTATAATTATTAACTTATTATTATTTACTTATTATTATTATTATTTAATTTTTATTATTTATTTAGTATTATTTCCTTTTTTTTATTCATTTATTATTATTAAATTATTACTATTTATTGATTATTATTAAATTGTAAAGCCGCTCATCTCAACACAGGATTGTCCTAGTTGTAACAAATGTTTTTGTTTTCATAATTAAATTTAGAATAAATAAATAAAAAGAAGAAGAAAATATGCAAATTAATTGAAGATAATTTCTGTAAGCCTTCAATTTGAAGTAGCAGTGGGCGAAGCGGCTCAGTTTAGTGAGCCAGATCACTAAATCAGCTTTCTGTAAAGACAATCGACATGAAAACTAGACGAAAAAAGTATCGTGTAAGAGCATCTTAAGGACGTCATTAGGCGGGCCAAGGGAGCGAGGGAGAAGGCATGGTGCGGGGAGACGCGAGCCGTCGTTCAATCGAGCTGGATCAGCGAACCTGTAGTGAGTGATCCGGATCAGTGATCCGGATCATCGAGCCGGTTCGCCCACCACTAATTTGAAGTACTATATCGATGAAAATGATATAAAATAAGCAGGTCTCATTCGCTCACTTGTTATAGCAATGTCCAGATAAGAAAAAGGTCCTGAATTCAATTACCCAGACACCACCGATATTTTTTTTGGTGTGTCTCTTTCTGTTTCACGTTTCATTTGAGATTTGTTAAAATTATCTTCTTCAATGAAAAACCCAGCAGGTTGTCGATCCCATTGTTAATTTTAAAGTTGCTGCTATTAAATATTTTTCAACTGTAAACACTGAAGAGGAAAACCGATATAAGTATGTTGTGGACTTGTGTGTGTGTGCCCGAAATAGGCTCTATTTTTCCTTACTTTTTGTGAAATCGATCAAACATTTTAACCGTTCTTCTTGACCATTCATCACTTGTATTGGCCATAAGTTAAGGGGTGTAATGTGAATTGGCGACAACCGTTATGGTTCAGATCGTTTTAAATGATATTTTGCGATATAAAGTGTACGTAGTTCACAAACACAAAGCGGAAGCTTCCAATAAAATAATAGTACTATTTATAATTGTCTAATATCCCTTTCTTTCAAAACTAACAAAAATTATTTTATTAAATTAATCGTTGACAGATATACTTTATCCGAAGAACTTGAATTGTTACTGTATATTGCAAAAAAAAATCTTAAGAATATAAAAAGTCATCGTAAAATGTAAAAGGTTACTCTTTTATATCGCGATTTTAATTTTGGAATCCGGACCCAAATGACATGTCAACGCCACTTCATCGCGAAATTTCTTTCTTCTCACTTTGTATACAGGGAATCAACTTTATTTTTAATATCAGGAAGAGTCGTGAAAATGTATTTTCTGGTCGATTAAATGAGCGCGCCTATTGAAAATTGAACGTTATAATAAAACAAAAACCTTCAACAGACGCGATTCTTAATACACATTTAATAAAGTGTTCATATAGCCACTAGCCTACGGAGAAGATATTCTTTTGCCAAATTTTACAGATGTAATGATTCAAGGAAACAATTTATCCGATATTTTTTACTGAAATGTCATTTGAAACCTATGAAACTTTTTCAAGGATTGAAGTTTTTTCCTCGACTTTTTGTGCGAACGAGGTTTTTTTACAACATAAGGTCGATACAAGTACGGGACAGAAACCGTTATAAACCGAATTCAGCAATCTTTTAGCATTTATTACATTCGGTGGCGAAATGAAAATCCGTCTTCGATGAAAGGAGTTGAACGAACTAGCAGAATTTTATTATTATCGGAAAATGTAAGTAAAGCTATTTTTAAAGAAGCAAAAAATTATTTTGCCGAGCTTTGCTCGATGACCAGATCAAATTAGATAGGTTATTTGTTTCTTCTTGCCTTCCTCTATTTTAATATTAATATTCAATTTTTAATTATTAATTATTTTTATTGAGATTTAAAAACCTCATTGTAATATTTAATCACTGAAGAAAATAATATTAACATAAATTAAATGAAAAATGAAAACGGAAAAATTAACAGAAAGTAAAAATATTTCAGTGGCATCTGGGACTCGAACCCAGGACCTCTGCCCATCCGGGGCAACCGCTTTACCAACTTAGCTAATGAGACCAGTTCAATTTACGTTACGAGTATCTTCATCGATATCATATCTCAAATTCAAGATTTGTCAATATTATTCTCCATTTGTAATCCCATGTTATTGTCAGCTATCTTTAAGATGATTACAAAGTTCTTAACGAAAACAATTGCAAGGTCCTGGGTTCGAGTCCCAGATTCGAATGATATCTTTTTATTTTCTGTTGTTTTTTTTCGTTCATTTTTCATTTTGGTTATATTAATATTATTTTCTTCAATGATTAAATATTAATAATTATCTCAAGTGGGAACGTCATAATTCCACCAGAACCCCGTAGTTGGAATTATCATATGAATATGTTTTTCATATAAAAAAAAAATATTTTACCGTATGGCTGCTGGATAAATGAAATCTAGTAATCTAACTACAAGCAGGTTCTTTCAATTATTGTTTACATGGCAATAATGGAAAAAGAAATAACGATCTTCTTCCTATTTTTCCTACTCTCTCCAACTTCCTTCATCACATTTCCAAAATAATGAAATATTCTTAAGTGGCTCGTAGCAATTAAGAAGCAGTATTTATTGAATGAGGATAGTGCTCGTGATCGCGTTTCCATGAGGGGTAACTCAGTCACCTCATGCAATTTATCACTATGATTCTATTTTTTTCATAAATTTTATGGATATTCTTCTTATGTCTTACAATTTTAATATATTTTCTAAGAAAAAAAAATAAATGACATTTGTGTACATTGTACACAAATGTCATTTATTTGTATTGATATAAAAAAAAAACACACGACAATCTATTGTGCTCCACATGAAGTATAAAAAAATAGGTTAAAACAGTTATTATAGTTATGTGTGTTTAAAGAATTTGGTGAGTTAGCGTAATCACTCAGAAGAAAAGTGTTCAAGTTTATGTATTATAAAAATGGATATTCCAAATAAATTTATTATGAATACCCATTTTTATGATACATAAACAGATTAATTAATCTGAAAAAATTGAATAAGTTTCTTTAGGAGCACGCGATCAAAAAGGTGAAAGCATGTCGTCATAGTAATCATTAATTTCACGTAACTACCTCGTATATTAAACACGCCGCGAGCATGGAGCCGTGGAGCAGCCAGCAGCGATTCACGCTAAGCCGGCTTTATCCGAGTGGCACGGGGACCGGGGACTTACGTCTGTGATACGCCGCGTGTGAACGCCGCTCAGCCGGGGAGAATTTAGGCAGAAGGGGTTTAGCTTTGCAATGATAGGTGTCAGGGAATGGAATGTTTTTTTTTCAATTTGATAGCTATAAGATTTCTATTTCGTGGTTATGTTTTTCTTTCTCGTACGATATACGAAGAAACGGATAAAAAAGGAGCGTGTGATCTAGTTATGTGGTGGTTCATCGTCTTTGCATATCCCTTCGTGGAAGAGGCATAAGAGTTAACGATTTCATTTATAATTACTTTGGATTGCTCCTTGGCTGTGTAGAAAGATGCCTTTAATCAAATGAGAGAGGAATTTGATTAGATTCTGGAAAATGTTAATTTTTATACATAAAATTCCGAAAAAATATATCAAAATCTTTTATTTATGAAATAATTAATTTTTTTAAATATGCATTTGTGATTACGAATCCAGAAGTGTAAATTGAATTATTACCGCATATGAGAAAAATAAAGTCACAGATTTGGTTAATGTATAGAGGACTGAAAGTGTGTGATGAGATGAAGAATAAGGGAAGAATGAATGTATTTCAAAATAATTGTTATACTTAAGGCCCTTCTTCCCAACTATGGAGGTGCCCATCCACTATAAAATAGTATCCGCCCGCTTTCATTAACGATAAAATAGTAACCACTTTTAAGATAATAAAGTGACATCAAAGTAAAAACTATCAATGTAAAAGTAAGATAGGTGAGTTAATGTTTTATTTATTATGAATACACATCAGTTGTTTTAAAAACTAATACATAAACCAACATTATATACTTCACAAACGTTTGTCTTAAAATGTGTTGAAAATAAAGTGTTCGCTTGACTTTTGATAATGCAGAAAAGTACATTATTCGTTTCGTACATTTGACATTTGAGGTTTCTCGATGAGTGAAAAAACGAGACAAAACGTAGCTTATAATTAGTAATAAAATTTCAGTTGCCTTCAGTTTTATTTAAAACGTATAAAAACATGTTCTAGCATTCGTAAACGGAAATAAATCTTTGTCATTCAATATTTGAATCGCGTAAAAAAGACAGTAAACTAATAATGACATTTGACATTTCGATGACGTTTGTTACCCGTGTTCACTTTTTATAACTACTCTTCTGCTGAGGGAAACTTAATCCACAAAAAATGATATCCTAAATTGATCGTAAATTTGATCGATAATTTCATTGGGTAGAGTGAATTTGTGCATTTGAACAGTGTTGAGGCAAAATTTCAGCTCAACAGTTGCTCATTGGGGTTGGGAATAATGGCAGTTTCTGTAAAGATATAATATTATATAAAATTAAATATAACCATGTACATATTAGGTTAAAAACATAAAATTTTACATAAAATACGACATTAATAAATAAATAGATGATGACTTCAAAATTCAGTTATTTTAAAATAAAATTGTTATTTTTAGATTTTTTTTTTAAATTTAATGTGTTTGTTTTAAGTTTTTTTTTGGAAAAATAATTAAAACACAGCATTAGTAAAATAGTATCAAAATAAAGCTTAGGTAATTTAGACGTGAGGTAAATATGTATTTTTAACTGAAAGTCAAGTCCTAGACGGAGACCGTAGGGCTAAAATAGCCCACTTCAGAATAGTGTTGTAAAATGGTAGGAGATAAAAAAATGAACCAGGGGCCTGATTTGGGTTTTTTTTTAAGGATGAGGCATTGTTTTTATCCTCAGGGATAAAGACATGCTCCTTAACTGGGGTTCCGATTCCATGTCAATGATAATACATTTTTAAAGAAATTTGTGCAAAAAATACGTGTGCAAAAAATTAATTCCGTTAATTTAATAGCATTATTATGCGACAAATGACTCGCTAATACTGTTAAAATGGAATATTTATAATATTGAGTTTTATTTTGTTAAAATTACGCAAATATCGATATTTTTGAGAATATCATTTTTGGATTGACAGCTGTCACCCGAGAAAACCGGAGCCGCAGTTAATAAGAAGAATGCCCTTTCCTTAAAATGAACCTGAATCAAGTCCCAGATTTGGTCATTTTAACTTAGATACCAAGTATAGCTAAAGTCATTTAAAGCAACGATATAATTTAAATCAATACCGGCAACCGAGTGAAAGAATATTTCACTCGGGAACGAAAAAAAAAACATTTTTATTTTGTTTGTGTAGAAACAATCAGCGTAAACTAAACATTTGATTATATACATTATTGTTATCTAAAAGTCTTATTGGTCATATAAAATAAGTAGGAACTTATGTCTGTTTTACGCTGGAATCTTGATGATGACCATTGTTAATTTTTATTCACTTGCAAAACAATTAAGCTATACGCAGGCTTAGTCCTAGTTAGGTTAATAATTGTATAGTAATATAAAAAAAAAATGTGAGTGAAGAAACAATGAATAAATTAATGAAATTAATATCTACGTTTCAATATAGTTTTCAAACGTAATTTTGTAATTTAAACCATTATCTTGTAATATAAATTAGTTATATTGCTTTATTTTAGGTCATACATTACTAAAACGTCCATTCATTTGTTAATAGCGATTGAACATTGGGGCATTGTAGGGTCTCCGTGGTAAACAACCCTGCGTCTTACGATCGCACGCGAACGCGATTGCGACGGGTTTTAAAGCGATTCAAGGCGGCGAGATGTGAAGCGACAACGCTGTCTACGTGCCCACCACCCGGTCCCGCTATTCTAGTCGCCGCCATTGATCATGAACGGAATCAAGGTTCTTTTTTTAAAATTTGAGAACTTTTATCATAAATATGTAATTTTACAGAAATACATATTTCAAAGAAGTGGAACACAATATATATATTTTGTAATCATAATATTTTCTTAGTTTTATTATAGGAAACTTTTTTATAAGCATTAATTTAATTTTGGTCATTTACATCAGATTATTAATATCTCGTTTAGAAAGTATATTATAAGCCATTTTTTTATTTTTATATTATGTCGTTTCCTTCGTAATATTCTCATCACATTAATAAAAGTTACATTTCTTGGTCCATAAAGATATTACTTCAACTGTGTTGAAAAATATCAAATTCCATCGCGTCCCGTCCACGTGAAAATATCAAATCAATTGATCGCGTCCCTGATGTCCCGCGCTGAAACGCTCCATTTGTCGCTTGTTATTTATCACGTAGAATTCCAAGAGATGACAACCATTTGAAATTTTCGCGCCGCGTCGCTCTGCGTCGCCATCGCATCGACTTCGCCTACGTAAGGCGGAGAGTAATTGACCTCAGGTGACCCACAATTGCCACATTATATATTATGGCGGGTTTTGATTAGTGGTGAGATGCTGTAGATGTAATGATGGATATCTATATTCTGGTACGAAGTTACTGATTATCATTAATGAATATAGAGCACTCTTGTAATTATTCAAACATTCTAATCAATAGTATCGCGGCGTAAAATCTGGTTTTGGAAAAAAATGTTCCTTTTGATCTTATCCAGATCGTGATATTAAGTTTTGTTAAATGTGTTGGTGTATTCTCTCTTGTTTGTTTTAAAGATGTAGGCATGTGGTTATGCAGTATAATTGTATAGTATTTAAAATATCTTTGTCCAATACAATGAAGCTTAGCTTTTTGGCTCTATAATTAAATTATAGGGTAATTCCGTATAACATGTTAATTAAATAAATAACTAATTTTTGTTGTAAGTGGATCTTATATTCTCAAGAGATAAGTACAAAACAGACACCATTCCCTGGTCACGAATAACCTGACATTTGATTTCCTCCTACTATAAGCGGAAAATGTTGCTAGTGAAATGATGGAGGACTTTGCTAGCAGATTATTTGTTCACTCAGCTACCAATCGGTCTACGCAGTACGTAGTATAAATAATAAAGTACATTTCTCGCTCGTGTTGCAAAATTTCAAGGCGTTGAAACTGTTTTGAGAAAAAAAAACTAAGTATTTTTTAAATGAGGTAATTTTTTTTAATGACTTTTCAAAAAATGGTATGGGTTTATATTAAATATTTTCTTAGCAAGGTTATGCGCAACAACACTCTAAAGATTTTTTTGTAAAATGATGCAGTTTGTGCAAAATCAATGCTTGGAAATTATCATAGTCTTTTTGAATGGTTTGGAATATATTTTGAGGTTGTGAATTCTAGTGAAGTGAGTGTAATTTTAAGATGGAAATAATATTGTTGTTAATAATTAATTTTATTATAACTACCTCTACCCCTACCCCTACATCTACGCGTATATCTACTCCTACTTTTTTTTTTTTTTTTATATGAATACCGCACAAGAGTCCCAAACTGCTCCCAACCGCTTGAAGCCAGCGAGACTATGGCATTCCCAATTGGGGAATGTTGTGAGGCTGAAGGTATTGGGGAGGGGAAGGAGAAGGGGGAGAGGAAGATGGGGAAAAGGGAAAATACCTGGCTATTCAGATCTGGTCACCAAATACGGCTAAATGCCATTTCAAGCAACGTTTCAATTCTGAATGGTGGTCTTTCACCACGGCGATACTGAGAGTATCTTCCACTCTGGTACGTGGGCAAATATAATATATATTATTTTTAAATGAATTAATTGTGAAACAACACAAATTAATTAAATAAAATTTACTTGCGCACGCCGAGGTTTGAACCCGCTACCTTCGGATTCGTAGTCGAGCCTTACCCCTCGACCATGGAGGCCGTC
>JAHDVE020010942.1:0-91206 GCA_022606495.2 Halesus radiatus
AATAAATAAATAAATGACACCGAGAGGAAGACACCTGTCTGTAGCTAAGCAAGGTTTGATTTAGCAACTAATTAATCATTTCCTTCAATGTTACAGGCGTGGAGGGATTTAAAAAATAATGTCAAACGAAAAGCCTTTCGCTTGGCTGTGGAAAGAAGTAAGACTGGAGGTGGCCCGAGCACAGCGATCCCACTCACTTCACTGGAGGAAAGGGTCCTCTCCATCATTGGGCCTGAGGCTGTGTATGGAGAAGACGGTGGAGCTGAAACTTTGCCGCCTCCGATGAATCCGATAAGTTAATAAACAAATTTATTGTCATCCCTTAAGCTTAAAAACCGTAGTTGCTGTAGATGTTATATTGCAATTTAAAGTATTAGCCGCTTCTGTCTTTAGTTGCAATTGTTTGTACAAGTCCTTAGCGTTGACTATAATCGATGCAATATGCTTATAAAGAATGTATGTGTTTAGTTGCAGTTGTTTGTACAGGTCCATAGCGTTGACTATAATTGATGCAATATGCTTATAAAGAGTGCATGACATTGTGGTATATTTCATAATGCTTTCATTGCTCACTTATTTTTATTATGATAAGAAAAAAACTAATATATTTGTACTGTTTTGTAGGTGGACATTTATTTTGAGATATCTCCGGAAGTGATGGATGATGATGATCTTCCATCACTTCAAATACCTGTGGCCCCATGTCCCGAAACAGGGAAACGCCCCAGTACGAGTGAGGCAGTAGGTGTCCCACGTAAGTGCTCGCACTGAAATACTAAGATGGATCCCCAAACAACTCTGTCTTGGCACGCACTCCTTACTTCATTCACATTCACACATCATCTAATAATACTCTTCTGTTATTTTAACTCTTGACATGTCCCGACTTAAGTATTTGGTTCGCTTGATCGTGTCATGTCTTCCTCAGGCGTCCCAGACTTGTTCTACACATGTGAACGAGTGTTTGCCTGGAAATTGTATCTGACAAATAATAAGCATAAAGTTTTTAACAAAAAATATTAATTGATTTTTTTTGTTTTAGCTAAAAGAAGAGGAGCGCTCTCTATAGAAGAGCGCTTCTTACACTTGGATGAGAGGAGAGTGATGATAGAGGAGAGGCAGATCGACCTGGAAGAAAGAAGACAGGTATCGGATGAGAGGCGGAACAATGCGGACGATACGAGAAACATGTTACTAGAAAAACTAGTGACTGAATGTTTAAGAAGTTTTTAATATACAAATAAAAGTGATGTAAAGAAAGTTATTTTTTAAATTCTAATTTTTATTTTTATAAATAAATATTTTGTACCAAAACATACCCTTGTTTAATTGAATTTCGTTCTCCCCTTGTCCCAGGAAATTGTATATATTCTCCCATTATATCATTTAACACAGAAACCATTTGATTTATATGTCGACTAACGGCATTTTGGGAATTACATGAATTCCAATCACTGCCGATTACCTTTTGGTAAGATCCGGTTGCAAGGAACGATAGTGTTAGAACCTTGAAACCAAATGAAATAAAACGTGTATTAATTTATCATTTGCATTACACGCAATGTATTGTTGATTGCTAGGTTGAATGGACCTTACATAAACATATAATATATGATGTACCCTACAGAAAGCTGTACAGGGCTAAGGAGCGATTAAATTAATTCACCTTTAACTCTAAGGGCACTCCAGTTTTTCACCTGCACAGTGCACACAGGAACTAAAAGTCTCAGTCGGTCGCATAATACAATAAAAACTTCTTGGGACAACCGGTAATGGGCTATAAATAATCCTGCCGGAATATCCAAGGGGTTGGATTCATCCCTCAATTGGCGTCTTAGAGATTCCTTTCTCAGCGAGGCACGAATGGCAATTCTCATGCGGAGGTAACCTGCCATTGTTTCTATAAGTGTAATTATATAATTGCTATTATATTGTTTAAATGTTAAATTATGATAAAGCCGAAATAAAACAATCAAAAAATATTTTAATACATAAGCAGGAATCTTAATGGTGTAACTTTAAGATTAAGTATTAGGTTGTAGTTTGGTAAAAGAACACGAACCTCAATGTAATTATACAATAAGGCTTTATGTCTTCAAATTATTATTACCAAAACTCGCCTATTCAAAGGCTACACAAACTTGATAATAAGTATCAGTCAGTTGATATCTACTGCACTGTGTCTCGACTAAAACTCACTGTATTTAAACGTGGCTATATAAAAAGATCATTTTTCAATTACATACGCGTTTTGTTATGAATTGTTGTATTAAAACATACTTTTTTGTGAAAAATAGTTAATCGGGCGAAAGACATCGAATACTTCAATGGCGAATTAAAAAAATGCGTTATTATAAACTTATTGTGATATAACTACGTTCGTGTTTAATAATTAAACCGTGTAATAAGGTTTCATGAATAAATAACTTACGTTTTATCGTATTATTTTGATTTTTACGATGAGATTTAGAAGTTTGACGTCTAGCAGCTGCTGTCAGTAGTGCTCGTAACGCTCGTTACGGAGTTAACGCGGCGTCGTTTCTTTCATTTGCGTCATTGATTTTTCTCTTAACGTTAACGTACATTAAGCCTGTTAGCGCGATATGGACTAGCACGTTTCTGAAAACTGTTAAAATGGTTGTTTATTGCCGATTTAACGTGCGTCAGGCTAACGAAAAACATATAGACTTGGCCCCCAGGGGTGTTAGTTGAAGTTTGCCGGTTTTTTCAATAAAGAAAACGCTTAATTCTCAAGGGAATCTCAAAATTTTTTTATTCAAAGTATTGACCATCGGATTCTATACATTTTGCCCATCTTTGAGGCAAATCATGGATACCATTCAAAAAAAAAAATTTCTCTTTCGAGGCAAACCATTCGACGAGCCATTTTTCGACTTTTTCAAAATTGGCGAAGCGCTGCTCTGCGAGTGAGTGTCCCATCGATGCGAAAAGGTGATAGTCGGACTGGGCAAGGTCTGGAGAGTACGGCGGGTGCGATAATATTTTCCACTACTTTAGCTGTATGAGGCGGTTTGGCGGTTTTTTCGATTTGTCCCTCGTTCATTTGGTGTGGGGTACCCATTTTCCATACTTTTGGATCTTTCCCATGGCTTTTAAATATTGGCAAATTGCTCCTCGGGTCACATTAAGTGTTTGGGCCAAATTGTTGTTGCGATTGGGTTGGGTCTTCATCCAATAACGCCTGCAATTCCTCGTCTTCGAACTTTTTCGTTGCACCAGGATGTTCATTGTCTGTTAAATCGAAATATCCACTTTTAAATTGACGAAACCATGTCTCACATATTCTAATCACTGGAGCATGTTCACCATAAGTTTCTACCAGCAACCGATGAGCTTCAACTGTTTTTTTCTTTTGATGAAATAAGAAAAGCAACGAATGCCGCAAATGCGAGTTACTTGGAACGAAACTCGACATATTCACTGAGGTAACCAACTATGACACTATTATTTTGGCAGAATGTAACTTGTGTATTTTTGAAGGTTAATGTCCATAGAAAATATGACATAGATGCCAAATCATAGAAATGTATACATATCTCTAGCGACATCTATGAGTAAAACCGGCAAACTTCAACTAACACCCCTGGTAAAGTTACGAAACTAGTTTTAGGTTGTCATAATTTCGACAACAAATTCATTTGCTTTGTGAAATGTTGTGGGTAAAATTGGAAATTATTTCCATTACAGAAAACATTACAATACAGGAATGCATGGAAAAGAAAAGAGACATTTCTCAATGAAAATAATGACAAAAATTGAGGTATCATGGTTTTTCAAAGTAAGAAAGTTTTACAGTTTATTCATATTAATGGTTTAGTGGAAAATTGAGTAGGTACTTAACAATTCAACTTTTTCATAGTTCCCTTGAAAAACTTAAAAATGAAGTTTTACTGTATTTAGACTGTCATCTTATACATACTGACAGATCAAAGCCAAAAGGGCATTTAGCTCAGTTAATGATGAGTGCTGGAGTTTTAATTTGGATAAAGAAATAAAGGTCCACCACCAATGATTGGAGAGATGGCTTTGTATGGGTGAGATCTACCAGGAACCGGAAAACCTTTGAGGGAGGTAAATGTCCAAAGCTTATGATGAAGGTATTACCTGCACAGCAATGGCAGCTCCTGCGCCCTGCCCCACCAGGATGAGGGGCCTCTGGGGATGCTCCGCCCTCAGGGCTGTAGCCCTTGCCCGGCCTGAACCTACCAGTTGGGCCAGACAGGCCGACACGGGCAGTTGGGGCAACCAACCCGCTGGAAATGAGGAATTATAGGTTATGAAAATGTAATAATATTGTAAGATGACGTGACTGATGTTAATTTGTGTGGATAAGGTGTTAAGGGATGGTTGTTTCATTTGTGGTATAGCTAAAGCTGTGCTTTAGTAAAAACTTTTTACGTTCTAACTGTACAATAAAAAAAGGTCTTTATAATTCTGTTGACTTAGGTAAAATACAGTAGACAGTTTGAAACTTTAAATTGAATGTAAATTGAAAAAAAGATACAGAAACCTCCTCATTCAACAACCGAGTTTAATTCCTACAACTAGGTACTTACGTGAGGAGTACCTGTAAGCTTCACTGGTTTCATTTGTATGTAAGATATAGGTATTTTAATTATATTGCCTTTGAAGTGTCCTTGAGGTGATTTTATCACAAAACGGAGCTATACAAAAATGACCACTTTATAACCACCGATCTTTTTACTTCATCATATGTAATTATATTGACCCAACACCACAGAATTACATATAATGCATTATTTATGTAGAAAAATAGACAAAAGTAATTTTGTTTTGTTTAATTTACCCTAAAATAAAGAGCTACTCACATTGATGTGAGTGGACCTGCTGCACCTGCGCCACAGCTCTCAGTCTCTCTGCCCACCTGGCATCCCTGCGATCACGTCCCGAAGGCAGTAGCAGTAGTACGGGGGCTCCGGGATCCGGGGGCGCTCCGCTGGCCGAGGCGATTGTGGGGCCCCCTGCTCCATTCTCAAAGCCCCGGACGCGCCCCGCTATTGGGTGACCTAGGGTCATCTTTTCGACGAGGGAGGGGACTTTGCCCTTGAGAGTCTGAAAACAAAAGATTTTTTAAATGCACTAGAATATACACTAAGACCTTTACAATGATCATACGAACAGATATGAATATACAGTATATTATAGAGTATTAAAAACAACTTAGATATCGCACAAAACTCTCGTTTGGGGTAAGTGTAAGAAATTTTATTTTTTTGGCCCCTGAAAGCATGAAAATTTAAAAAAATGCCTAATTTATCCAACATAAGAAGTTTTACCCCGTCCCTACGATAACCTTATTAGAGAATTTCACTGAGGTTAGTAAAACTGTATATTATAACTGTATCTGTTGATTAGCAATCATATATGCGATAATCAGATTCCTAAAGTGTGGCATGCAGTATGTGAAACTGGGGAAAACGAGACTAGAAACCAATGTACCAAAATCATGGGTTCGGTATTGGTCATTTATACAGAATGGGAAATTTCAAGTTCAAATGACGATGATGACATTATTTGTCCAATAAGTCATGAATCAAACGAAATAAGGGGATAGGGGAGGTTATTTGCAATCAAAATGAATTCTTAACCCTTTCAAAGTAATATTAATTTTATTTTAAATACCCAGAATGACAATTAAAATTTATTTATCAACAAAATGTACACTATTTTTTTTCTTGTAATTATGCTGTTAAATGATGTATCTATCTAATAAAAATATTTTATCAACCTCCTATTCATATTACAATAGTGAAACTTAACTTATTTTTTGTAATATTTTTATTTCTTTAAAAATAAAATTTGACATTCTAATAAAGCTGGCTCAAAAAAGAAGTACTAGAAAAAGTTGAATTATAACTAAAAAAAACAACTTTTTCAGTTTATGCTGAATCCAGAAATGTGTAACTCATTGGTCACTCACTAATAAATAAAAAAAAATTTAACATGAATATTCTAAAAGTGTTTGAACTGTTATCATTTAACAACTTTTCAAGTCAGAGTATTTAAAGTTTCTTGCATGCTATGTCAACAAATACAAAACAATTTTAATACCAATTGCATTATATATGCGCTCTAACTGAAAAGCCTCTCAACTCGTCAAATATGATATATATAGAAGATATTTTAAATATTGTAAGTGCTCTTTATTATCCGGAGCCAGTGGGACTATGTCATCCCCAACTGGGGTACGTTTTGGGGTTGAAGGTTGGGATGTATCCGGCTATTATTGGAACACTATTTTACAGAAGCTGTTAATATCTATTGGGAAAAATCAAAGGTATAAATATACCATAAACAATAATTGCGTGTCACAGTTAAATACAAGCATAAGAATAAAACACAAATAATTAAACAAAAAGTATGTAACTATTAAATATGGTATTAGGTCGTACAATGACATCAGTGAGTATATAAAGAATAAAAGTTCATGAAGGATATAAAAGTAAAAGATATGCGTACATATAAAACATATAGTAAACTTAGGTTAAATTAATATTGATTGAAAAGATATGATAGTATAGCCTTCTTGTATCGCGTATCTATTACTACCTATTATACGCGTATCTATTACTACCTTCATGTATAATAATATACATATTTCCATTTACTTACCAGCATGACTTCCTTATAACAAGTCAGTAATGGTGGAGGTAGATGCTCCGTGAGTGCATTATGCAGCCACTGCACCAGCCGGGGCTGCCATCGCACAGGGGGAGCGGCCAGCAGAGCCCTGAGCAGGCGCGCCGCCCCACCCCTTGCGGCAGCTCTGCGGGCCCCTGCGCGCCCTGCGGTCAGGAAGGCGGCGCGAGCGCAAAGAACCGTGTCAAGGGCTCCAGTCAGCAGGGATATTTGAGAGGGGTTCCACGCCAGGCTTAAATAGTTAAAAGAATCAATAAATGTTATTAATGAAACATTTGTAAAATAATGATATTTACATATGTATTAAATATTGAAACTATATAATCAATGACTCATACACATTAGAAATATACAAAATAAAAGAAACAAATAAGATATAAAGGTGGATTAGTTTACAACAAAGAAAAAATACCTTGATAGAACTTAAAAAAACTATATGAATACCGCACAAGAGTTCCAAGTGTCCAGAGTCTATGGGGTATGTTATGAGGTTGAAGGGAGTGAGGAAGGGAAGGGGATGGGAAAGAGGATGGTTGGGAGGCCTGGCTATTCAGATCTGGTCACCAAACAGGGCTAAAGCCATTTCAAGCGATGTTTCAATTCTGACTGGTGGTTTTCAGCAGAGCGATACTGAGAGTATCGACCACTTTGCGGCAATTTAGTAATTAAACCACCCTGCTTGCAATAAATAAAGATGGACACACCTAGTTATATCTATGTATTGGAATAATACAGCGGGTCTGGTGAATACCGCAACAGCTCAGTGGTTAGAACTGTCACCCGAATAGCAGAAGGTCCTAAGAATAAATCCCGGCGTACCTTAAATGCCAGCAATATATCGCATATTCACTCACCTGTGAAGTTTATCCTCCCAATCTGTTTTACTATCTTCTTCCTCCGGCATTAACTCTCCCTCTTCAATGGCTTTTTCGCATGGGGGTATGTCATCTAGCAATAATGGAGGGGTGGGTTCCTAGAATTGTACAATATTATATGGATATACTGTCATGAATAAATCATTTTTATTGGAATAACTTACTGAAGTTTATAAACTTCATTGTAATACGAAACAGAAAAGAAAAAACATAAATGGTGGCATCTGAGACTCAAACCCAGGACCTCTAGGTCTATCCAGGACAAGCGCTCTATCCAACTGAGGTAATGCCACCTTAATGCTATTCATTTTTATCAATATCATACTTCAATTTAAGACCTGCCATCATTTTCAATTAATTTCCACATATTTTTTGACTGCTATCTTTATATATGACTGCAAAATTTTACCTGAATTTATTTGAAATCTAGACAGTGTCTCGGATATGCCTCTCAGATTTTTATTAAAAGATAGCACCCAAAGAAATATATGTGAATTAATTAACATGAACATCAAATGTCAAGACGTGGAGGTATTGTCATTTTAGAGTATTTCCTGTCGCTGTTACAAGGCATGAAGCTGAGGTATCAAGGAGGACGAGATAATGCGTCTGCATATTATTATACTGTTAAAGAATTTTTTAATCATTAAATACTATTAAATAGAGAATTACCGCTTCCACACTTTCCACGTCCACGGTCTCCTCCTGCTGCTCGTGGCAACCGGGGCACTCGGGGGCCTTGCGCACCAGCAGTAGGCGCGCCCCCGTACCCGAGTGGGCCCCCTCCCCACCTGCGCCCCCCGGCTCCACGCACCGGGCATAGCTGTGCTCCATCCACACGAGGGGTATGCGCCTCTGCTGGAATGGGTAAAAACCGATTGCTTTTTTGTAAGGATTGATAAAATTTTTGTGATCTTATGAGACAATCTCAAGCGCTCTCATAATTGAAGGCTTTTATGTGGCCTCCTGTCTATTACATGGGTTTCTTCAAGACAGATAAAAGCTATTTTCCCTCAAATACTCAACTAGAGTTTCATTATGAAGTCTGCGGTAAGAAACTGGTAATTAAAAAGGCTACCTCATACAACAACCCATGTAAAGCGACCTTGAGGTAATTAAATCACTAAAGGGCACTATTTGACGTTGAGTAATTATATATAATTTTTAATGTGAACATTTTTATAATGAAACTCAATGTTCCTTACAACAGGTTTTGAGTAATTTTTTAGTCGACACCACAAAATTTATACTTGGCAGCACCAACCAGTGTTGCCATCGTGATGGATTTCTCGTCATTTATAGCAGATTGAAGTGCCTCCGAAACGGGAGAATTTGTGTCAAACGGAATTTCAAAGTTAATAGATTTTCTGGAAGAATGGAATAAAATTATTTATTGAAGAAAAGAGATCCCCTGTCATCGTCGATAGCTGTTACGCCTTTTAATTGTAGTTTCGAGGTTTTAGTGCTCAGTGGAATATCTAACGGAAATTCAAGTCAGTTTTGACGGAATCTAACAGATTTTACTGTACATGCTAGCAGAAAAGTAGATTTCAGGATGACAAAATTGTCACCAATATATTAAATAAAAAATACCACGTTAATATAATCTTGCGGCGTGCTGGATTCGCAATATGCATACTTTCCAAGTAGCTCTGCGTTGCCAGATGAGAAGAATCAACTGAATTTACACACCTATTGTAAAATAGGCGTGATAATATTTGGATGATTTGTAGTGTTGTTTTTATGAAAAATCCCACCAAGGGCGTGCATATTAAAATTTATTATTCTATTCACATCTGCCGGAACCGAGAAGTGCAGACACGTAAAGTGGCAGGCACATCAAAATTAGTTGATTGCATTATCTATGAACACATTCACGCAAGGTGTAATGTGAATACTCTCTCCTGTGCCATGCCGTGCCTACTACTCTACGTGTCTGCACTGCTCGGTGCCGGTAGATGTGAATCCAACTTACAGCACTTTATTACTAATCCACAAACCAATTGTATAAATACAAGTAATTAAAAAAATATTGGATGCTTTGTGCTCCAATATTCTCACACCAGATTCCTCAGCATCCAGTATAGTAGTAAAAGGCGAACGCAGCCACTGCACAACCAATAATAATTCAAGCACAACTGTGCGATATGAGTGAGAAGAGGAATTTGAGTTTCCTCGCCTCCTGTAGAGCCTTTCTGAATGTCTCGACTAGAGTGTAGAGTAGGCATTATAAATTTCAATATACTAATGGAAAAGATATTAGGACTTTTACATAATTGGATGGCTAAAGTGATCAGTATGAAACTTTGAGGTCTGAGTCACGAAACAGATGTGAAAAACATAATAATTTAAAACATTGTATTACTGTAAAACTTGGGTTCTTTTGTGAAGTAATCGTCGATATTAGAATTTTTGGTAAACACGCTCGCCTCTAGTTCATGATTATATTCAGTGATACCAACATGAATTTTCAAGACAGCCCTGCAAAATGAACACGGCGTATTGAAATTTTAATTGCTACGAAATATAAATTACAATGTAATATTTTCTTCTCCTGACAGAAATAGTTGTTCCTCACTATAATTAACACGTTGACTACCAATATCGTTATTTTTTAAATGTCAAAAAAATGTTTTTTGCATTTTTAGGTTTTATCCGTGCCGGACATTATGTGTATGGAGCGCGCGGCTGACAGAGCAAAACGGCAAGTCTAAGTGAGGTATGTCGCGTCGGCCACAGGTGGCTGACAAGGCGTGATTGTGATGACTCAGTGTCGGCCACCGGTGGCTGACATGGAGGTTAACGTGTTAAACTGATAAAAATAGTTTGAAAACAAAATTTTGCGTATTAAGAAATACATGCTTATATGCATGTTTAATGAATTTTTATTTGAATAAGGAAATCTACATGCCGAAATTTAGAAGCAAAATTGAAACATAAAAATCTAATATACGGTAAAATTGCCAAAGACCCCCATAACCTGAAAACCATAGTTATCTATATTTATTATTCCCGACGTTATGTCATGAAGACATTAACAGATGTTTAGATCATAGATAATGGGTTCAATGTATACTCAATAAGTTGTCGGTCTTTATCAAAATTATATATGAATCAATTTCTGAAATTTTAAAATGGTATCATTTGTGTGGCTACTTCATACATCACTGTAAAAAAGGATACTTATTACAGAGGAAAGGAAAAATATATCTGCTCGTGTTATTTCATCAAATATTAAATAAATTTGTATCCGTGTTCAAAACATATTGAGGTATTTATTCGATACTCAGACTCGGTAGAAAAACACATAATTTAAAAAAGAGAAATATACTGTCAGGTTCATAAAAATAAATAATAAATAATTGCATATGCGGAGGTCCAAAAAAATTCACTTCATTTTTTACTTTATTTAAATAAAAATACGTAAATCTGTAAGGGGAATCGACGCCATCTTTAATGTTGTTAGTATGATATGACATTTGTTGGAAGCGCCAACTGTAAAATCATCTTATTATTTAACCCAACCTAATACCCTTAGTTCAACCCGAGAACTTCCGGTTCTCAGGTTCACCTAAGAACCTATAGGCCACTTGTAGATTTGTGGTTTGGGATTTATCCCTGCTGTCGTCTTCGACGACGGCCGGGGCGAATTTAACAATTTTACAAGAATTTGCATTTTTTTGGACCTCCGCATGTGCAATTATTTTTTATTTATTTTTATGAACCCGACAGAATACTTCTATTTTTTTAATTATGTGTTTTTCTACTGAGTCCGAGTATCGAATAAATACCCATATTTAAAATAACCCAAAAATTACACTGCAGTATAGTTCAATTATTCATCCTTATATTTGTGTGA
The DNA here is from genome assembly GCA_022606495.2 of Halesus radiatus. Classification (NCBI taxonomy): domain Eukaryota; kingdom Metazoa; phylum Arthropoda; class Insecta; order Trichoptera; family Limnephilidae; genus Halesus; species Halesus radiatus. The sequence goes on from JAHDVE020010942.1 coordinate 11,416, forward strand.
GGTATCTCAGAGATATTTTACCATAAGATTAACAAGTTCCTACTTACTGAAGAGCCTGTTATCGCCTGAATATACGAAACGAATGTTTCGTGAAGATTATCCTCTAAGTCTCTATCGGAACTAGCTCCCTGAAAAAACGTAACAGCTTTTATGGAGAGCAAAGAATAATTAATTGAAACATCATATAATTATTATGTAATATTTTATTTTAATATACAGGGGTCACGCTGTGAACGACAATTAATATTTCAGGGATTCCTACCACATGAATCAATTAAATATAAATATCCTTTCACAGAGTTACGCCTTTTGTATCTCTATCTTTGACAGAAAATGATAAGGATGAAAAATAGATACAAGCGAATATTATTGTTTGTGTACCTCTAACTTACTTTGATAAACATGTGAAAGTTGTTATATACACATAATTCCGCTTGAAATCAGAGATGATGAAGTGTAACCACAGTTTTACTATTGTTATGTGTGTAACTTTGGTGCAGTCTGTAATCACAATAGTCTTATAACTTGGAAAACGTTAGCGACACAGACATTAGAGGTTAGAACATTCACTGAACATGCAAGATTAGTTTGAATCACTGGCACAATGAATTCATCCACAAACTATTTCACAAAAGGAAGCTGGACCCATTTGATAGACGTAAATTTATTTACCAATTCTTTCTGTAAAGGAATGCTTGAATTCATAAGCATCTTCATTAGGCTATCCTTGCCTTTTGTAGGTTCAGCCGAAGCCGACATTGTAACTTACACATCAAAGAGCAAAACATGAATAGTATCGTGCTCATGAGTGAAAGATCAAATAAACTTAAAGTCAACATGGGTATATCCGAGCTGTGAACGCGATATAAATAACAAAAGAAGAATATTTCGTAACCCAATTTCTAGGCAAGAAACCTACCATAGACGAAACGGCCATAGACGAGCAATTTGCAAATGTATGACGCATAATCTGAAAACATGATATTGTCTATGAAATTGGTAGCGCATTATGCGCCATCTTTCTCAGCGGTGAGTAGCTAAACTAAAATGAGTGGGAAGTTTGACAGAGGAAATACAGTTTTGTAACTTTTATTATTATCGTATTTCGATAGCATTAATGTCTTCCTTTTCCCCAAATCATCGATATGGGTAAAAACTACTAAATTCATATAGTAGCAATCAAAATGAAATTATATTAGGTAAATTTAAGAACTTAAAATGTCTAAGACAACTAGAATCCGATAGGTACCTACATGATAATAAGTAAATACCTAAATATTTTCTGGATCGACAGGGGCCGAAACAATAACTGAGGTAGGTCATGAAGCATGTACGATATAATTAATAATAATAATTTTTATTTTAACTAATTGGAAAAAACAACTTATTCCATAAGATTGTACACAAGCAAATGTTTCAAACAGAAGAGTAGTATAAATTCTTAAAATGTATAAAACATATTTTATGAATAATGTATAAAAAATGTTTTAATAAATAATTGAAAATTAAACATAAAACAGGAAAATAAACAAATTGAACGAGAAGCCGAAAGAATTTTTAATTTAATGTAAAAGAATAAGTAAATTGTCACGAGTTGTTTTGAAAAATACATAGATATACTTACATATAAATTTGTATTTAGAGAAAAAGAAAGGAGAAAATGAAGAAAAGATGGTGACGGGTAAAATGAAAAATGAAAAAAAATATATCAGTATGTATGGCGAGTCGTAAGTTATATCAAGTCAAATATTATTTATGCCTCACTATGGATTGAACAATTTAATTGTTTTTATTCATAAGAGAAAATAGCAGTTTTTGATTATTTGTGTCTCACCGGATTTGAATACGATCGAGTGGATAAACACACACCAACATAGACAAAAATGAAGATGTTAATAGATGATAAAATAATTTTAAAAAAGTTGAAAACATTTTCTCACAACTAGCCCGAAGAGCGTATAAAATTTTTGTAATAATTAATATTTTTATTAATTTGTTTTTTTATTTACCTCTCTTTGGAAATAATTTCCTGCCTGTGCATAATACACCGACGCAATCGGGAATATCATAAACTCATGCGCATCTCAAAATATTTAAAATGAATTTATTCCAAAAATTTTCATCTTAAAAAAACTAATGCTTTCAGAATTTAATGAATGGCTTGATACAACAAAGAACCATACAACAATGTCTTTCACATTAAATTTCAAAGGAAAAATAGCTTCACAAACCCATTAATTTTACAAAAAAAAACAGAAAATAACATTCTTTGCCTGAAAGGTAGGTACCTAATGAAATAATAATGGTAAGTCACATTCACATTTTTCCAGTCCGGAATAAAACATTCTGTTCTATTTTTGAATAGAATCTGACAGAAGCCGTCAAAATGATAATAAAATAATGTTCAGTTTGCCACCTTCATACGAAAACAATATAAAGTGTGGGAGTAAGTAGGTGGTTTAAAAATATGTTCTACGCCAGTGGTTTCCAAACTGTTTTTGTAACTCAATTGTTCTATAAACTCTCCTCTTATCAATGACATCACAAACTAATAGACACGTTATTGTCTAACAAAATTAGCACAAAATGTGGCAAGTAACAAACACACTTGCGTTTCCAGTAAATTCTTAATTCAAACGTTAGTCATGTGTGGCAAAGATAAACATTCAAAGACTATGTGCACCTATATGAACGAAATAGATACAGGACCTGGCAGCTTTTTCGTATTCTGCAACACGGGTTTGAACGAGATGTGAAATTTTTTTGGAATTAATTTAAGAAGATTGACAATTATTATTAGACCATTGATTTTTTTGTGTACTCTTTTGGGATAACGAGTAACCAGGACAGAGGCCCAAAAACCAGTACTGTATTGGTAAAATCAGTATGAATGGTCTGGTCACCTCAATTAGATGACACTTCGCAGACGAACATGGAACTCTGTATGAGATGACCTAATGCCAGTAGGTTATCCTTCCAGTGTTGCCATCTTGAAATCTACATTTCCGCTAGCATGTACAGTAAATTCCGTTAGATTCCGTCAAAACTGATTTGGATTCCTGTCAGATATTGCGTTGAGCACTAAAACCACGAACAAAACAAAAGGCGTAACAGCTATCGACGACGACGGGGAGGGGGGGGGGGTTCCTTTCTTCAATAAAGATTTTTTTTTCAATTCCGCTAGAAAATCCGTTATCTTTAAAATTTCGTTAGGCACAAATTCTCCCGTTTCGAAGGCACTCCAATATGCTAGAAATGACGGGAAATCCGTCACGATGGCAACACTATGTCTTTCTTACACTTACTCGTGTCTATCCTGTGCTGCACGGTATAATGTGAATACTCGTGTCTGTGCCGTGCCTGCACTGTACTGTTCTGCTCTGCACGGTGCTGGTAGATGTGAATAGACGTTCTAACTGCTCCCAACTGTCCAGAGCCATTGGGACTACGGCATCCCCAATTGGGTTATGTTGTGAGGCTGGAGGGAGAGGGGAGAGGAAGGAGATTTGAAAGAGGAAAGTGGGGAAGTACTTGAATATTAATATCTGGTCACCAAACACGGCTGAAGTCATTTCAAGGTTTAAGGTTTTGGTTTTTAACTATGGTCATTCATCAGGGTGATACTGAGGGTATCTACGACTCTCATACAATTTTATAACACTAAAGAGCTAATTTTTACTTGAAATACAATCATATTGAAGATAAAGGTAAAGGTTTCGAAGGTGATAACTGTAGGTATCTTTCAATCTTTTTATGCCTCTACGAAACCTTTATGTTACATGGTAGTACTTGTATAATATTTATGCGGCAGAGGAAAAAAATTGAGAATGTTTTAAGGTACAATTCCATAGACCTAAGTTATTTTCAGCTACTCTGTGTGTCTACAAGGCTATACAAATTTAAAAAAAAAAATCATTCTTCAAATCTAATTTTTTTATACTATGGTAATATTTATAAATTTAAACTCAAATAAGAACCTGGATACGTTACATAGGGAGGTCTGAAATAGAAAACACATTAACACCAAATACAGACTGACACAGAAACCACTCAACTGCACCCAAAACACCTCATATTACAATTCTTTCAGCAATTTCAAATAATTTAATTAAATATTGTGTAAATGAAATCCTCAGCACGAGAAATCCCAGTGAGAATATCATTCTTTTTTTAAACTTGCTTTAATAAGAGAGAACATAGATTTATTATTATTATTGCTTATTACCTATGTATTTTTTCGGCATTTTTTAAAGCTTCCGAAAGATATAACTGTGTATTCTGATTGATTGAAGTAATAATATAAGACAAAAGTGGGAAGTGTTACCATTCTTGAATCATGAAGAGCTGCCAGAAAAAGACGTAATTATCAAAAAAAATTCTTGACATGCTTTCAGACTGATTTTCCAATTAAAATAATTTTTAATGAAACTCCTCTTTTTCAAATTCTTCACATCGTTCGAAGAAATTTCACCCTATGTCATATAATCTAATAAATAATTAGAAAAAAACCTTCAGAAGAAAGGTTATTTCCACCGACGGAAATTTAGCTGGGGATCTTTCGCTATCCGGACATTTGTTCTAACCACTGAGCTTTCTCACCAACTTATAGACCCGCCCTGATGGAATATTTCATTATCAATATTTTTTCAATCTCTCTCAAAATCCTCAGGGTCCAATCTGAAGTGTTGAGTGCCGCCGAGGGATTTTAGATCAGATGACGTCACACGGTTGTCAGAGCCGAGCCGGCGGCGAAGCATTTAGATTTGTTAGTTTTTATTCATTTCTCAAGAGAATAACCATACATAATAAAACTTAAGTATTTAGTATCGGTGTTAGCTGTTATAGAAATAATACATATAAGGATATATATTAAATGTCTTGAATGGTCATGATATTTTTTATGATAAAATGAATAGAAAATATTTTGTAACCAGTATTTAATATATAAATATCAACATGTTTCGGAAGCGAAGCTTCCCTCACCAGGATATGCAGTATACGGAGAAATATAACAAGAATAGACGAATAATAAAAAGAAAAATAATAACGTAAGAATACACAAATTACAAATATAAACAAAAAAGAACAATAAGTGATGAAAGTTGGTGAAAAATTAACAAATAAAGTTTAAAAAAAAAGATTATTTAAAAAAAATTATTACAATATTTTTATAAACACGCATTTATTATTAAATTTATATTAGAAATATCAAGGAAGAAATAATATACTATTTTTATTAATATTATTCCAAATATAAGTATTACTGTGAAAATAAATTTAAGAGGTGGCTATTTAAAAAAAAGATTATTAATAATATTTAATTGACTATTAATTTGTTATTCATTTTATTGAAAATAAAACCACAAAGTGATATTGCATTTATTGAAGAAATAATATTTTTAATTGGAATTATTAACCAGTCAAATCAATCAAATACTCGAGTCGGGCCATGTCAGAAGTCGGAATAACAGAAGAGAATGTATGAGGCGTTGTATGAATGTGAATGAAGCAAGAAGTGTATCCCAAGATCGAGTTGTTTGGCGGTCAGTCCTCTCTGCCTACCCTTGTCGGGAAACGGCGTGATGGTTAGTTAGTTAGGAATTATTAATATTGTGCACTAACAGAATAAAAAAGCATGAATAGAATCATGAACACATAAAAAAGAATAATATATATATATATATATATATATTGTATTTTTCGCTCAACAACAGTGGTACCCACCCGACAGTTACGAGATAAATGACGGGGGCGGGGGGTTGTGGGTGGTGTTGGGGGTAGTTTGATTGTAGAGCCTTAGTGTGTTGATAAGGGATGGGTCGTGGCGACAAGGGGGCGCCGTTGTCATGGCGGCAGACGCAATGGCTCCTGCAATATCGATTGCGCACTCCACGTGCAGGACTGGCGTGGGTTCTTATTCAATCATATCATGTATTTATTACCCATATCCTAGTGAGGAGGTTTATACCAAATCTTTATATATTTTATTTTATTATTTCTATATGTGTTTTCTTACACCGTAAGTAATTATGTATTTATTTTATTTTATATTATGTATTTCTTGGTTTATAATAATAAAAAAATTACCATTTATTTAGATTATATTTCTTGCGTCGGTGATAAGACTAATAAGCGATAAAATAGGATGTTATAAAATTGAACAATATTGTAAAGTTAATGCTTGATACATTGATGAATGTCTATTTAGAAGTTTTTTTTACAATAACCTAACATTTTGAATTTGGTAGTGGGTGTAGGTACTGCCGCCCCGGGAACCATTAATTTGATAACCAACACCTCTGCCATGTGACCAGGTGACTTAGTAAGGGTGCCCGGTTTCACGGGGTTTGTCCAGGTCTGTCCAGGTCTTGGCGGCGGATGCGTCTTTCCAACCAGCTAGGACTCTCTCGACCCATTGCCTTGCACCGTACTGGAGGGGACGAATTCATACGTCTGTCACTTCTGGATACACTGACTCCCCGATTCCTATTCACCCCTTATATGTTTTCCTTCCCAGAATTTTTACTCCTCCCTTTTCCAAAAAAGAGCCTCCACACAGCAACGTCAAAGATAATATGATGTCCGAGGGAAATTATCTTCCTAAGGGCTATCTGTGCGGAATTAATATCAAGATATTTGACGATCTCCGAATTCAGAGATCTAAGTTCAAATCCCGTCGTGTAGAAAAGTATATTTAATTAGGACGTGTTATTTCGTATTTAATTAACACAACATTATATACAAATTGGTATATTAGTGATAGAGATACTCTCAGTATCGTCCTGGTGAAAACCGTAAATCAGGATCGAAACGTTGCTTAAAATTACTTTAGGTGTGTTTTATGACCAGATCTGAATAGCCAGATACTTTCAACTTTACTCTCCCCCGTTTTCAATCCCAACCAGTGGCGTGCACAGAGTTTGTAATTAGGGTAGGCAGTACGAACAACACCGAATTAATTGATATTAAAAAATCTATCCCAGACACCCTTCGTGCAAGTTTTAGCTATGAATGGCTAATCCACGTCATATATCCTAATAACCGCTTTATTTATTCATATTACGAACCAATTATTGGATAAATAAAATTTCCATATTTTTTCCATTAAATAAACACGGACAATATTTTGAAAGAAAGCCAACATGATATAATTTTGTTTGTTTGTTAGTAAAGTTGTTCTAATTAATAGATGTACCAACAGATGCCTATGATTGCTACAATTGAAGCCCACACATGTACGTCTGAATGTATAGAATAGATTCAACATTTGAATATGATGTGCATGTCATTTTGCATACTTAGTTCCTGCCTTTGACACGTCATAGTTTTGCGGTCAGTGTGTTGAGCGCGGCGCTGCGTTTCTCGGTTGGTACTTGGCGCGGATTTTTGAAAGTGGGGATTGATTTAATTATTTTAACACTTTAATATTATTTTTATTTTTATGCGAGTAAGGTAGGATAGGCAGTGCTTATGTGACTATATGGACGGCAAGGATCTGATCCCAACCACACCCCTCAGTCTCACAACATACCCCAGATGGGGATGCCATAGTCCTACTGGCCCCGGGCAGTTTTTTTTAATATATATTTTGATATGAATACCGCACAAGAGTCCCAACTGCTCCCAACCGTCTGGAGCCAGTGAGACTATAGAATTCCCAATTGGGGGAATGTTGTGAGGCTGAAGGTATTGGGGAGGGGAAGGAGAAGGGGACGCGGGAGGTGGGAAAATATCTGGCTATTCAGATCTGGTCACCAAACACGGCTAAAGGCCATATCAAGCAACGTTTCAATTCTGAATGGTGGTCTTTCACCAGGGCGATACTGAGAGTATCTTCCACTCTGGAACGCGCGCAAATATACTATATATTATTTTTAAATTAATTAATTGTGAAACAACACAAATTAAATGAATAAAATTTACTTGCGCACGCCGGGATTTGAACCCGCGACCTTCGGATTCGTAGTCGAGAGCCTTAACATAATAATTTAATATTTCTAGTAATTTTCATTACACCCCTGAGTCTTGAGATATCAGTGGCGCCAATTCTTCTGGTCGCCATCCAGTCTGGTGTCTGGCTATAAGGTATACATTATTTAACCCGCAATGCGTGCACCATTCTATTATTCGTCTCGCTTCAAGCTTCTGGGGGTGACTACGGCACTTCTTATTACATCCAATCACTGAGTTGGCAAGGCGAAACTATATGTATTTTGCAAATAAACGTCATAATAAATAATTTCTTTGAAATTGAAATGGGTACCTAAGTACACTAATGGAAATATTAAGAAATAAGGCTCAAAATCATAGTCATTCAATTTTGCGGTTTATCTGCATACAGTCAAGCCATCTAGTTACAGACCTTTAGGTAGACCAGTGATGAACAACCTTTTTAGCCGGCGCGCCAATTATTTTCAAATTTAAAAGTTTTTACAGGCCGCACGGAATAGGGTACCTAGTATATCTTTCAATCCCGAGATCTCGAAGACTGGGACCCCGAGATCCATAATCCATAATCCACGCTTGTCTCAATCTCGGGATTCCAGGATTTTTGTTGGTTGCACGACCTTGTTTAAACTGTGGGAATATGTTTTTTTTAATTGGCAGCAACTCGTTTATTGCACAATATTCTTGAGATCTTGGGATATAGGTTGTAAGATTTTGTGGTAGATTATATTTATTATCCTGTTTCTTAGAAGTAAGGAAAGAATAATCGAAGCCTGAATAACATTCAGTATTTAGTCTTGTGACAACTACACACAAAATTTTCAGGCAGACGAGCTTACAATTCTCAATTTATAGTTTTGTTAAATAAGGTAAATACGATCTATTCAAATATTCTCTATTTAGTGCATGCTTACGTGGGACAGAATTTTCACTAAATTTCATGAGAATCATTGCCAACAATTTGGAGTTGAAAGATATATTAAGGCTTATATTCAATCTGCTGTTTTGAGGAGATGCTTTGAGAGCGTCTCTCTTGATTTCAGAAAAAAAAATATCGCCCTAGGAGATAATAGCAGAGTTAATATGATCGTATGCAGATACGATTCAAAGCCCTTCGATTGCAGAATCGAAGGGCTTTGACACGAGGATGAGAGAGAGAGGATGCTTAGAGTATTGAAACATGGTAAAGAAAATTACAATAGCAAAGAAACAATATTACACTCAACACACTTTTATTTTTATTTTATGTTACCTAATCTATGTATAACACCTGAAAAATAAAATAAAATGTGTGTCACAACTCAATTTTTTGTTGTAATAATTAAAATACTTAAAATCCCCGTGCCAGCACCGAGATCCCGGGATTGAAAAAACGCTATGGCACCGTAATCCCGGTTCCGAAAAAAATTTACCGAGATTGAAACCCCTACAGCTTGAGATGGCTAACTTTGCTAAGCGTCCCAACTGCCCAGAGCCAGTAAGTATATCTACCTAACATATCGCACTTCCTAATAACTTATTTCTAAATCTTTAAACGACATACCTAATATCAAAAAACATACTTCATAAGTTAGGGTTTTCAAATAAAATAAAAAAGAGGTTAAACATTTTGTGTTGTATAAAACGGTAAGCATTTAAGTACGTAATCATAGAAAAAACAAAAGAAAAAAATGCCATCTCTAAGATCAAACCAATAAATATAAATTTTTAAAGAACATGTAAAAAAATGCTTGATAATTTTGGGAGGCAAATTCAAAATATTGAAAACAGGTAAGTTTGTCGCGGCACCCTTTCATATTTTGTAAAGCAGAAAAGAAACCTTTAAATATTTAGATCATGGCACCCGGAAATCCGAACGATTGCTATTAAAAAACCACTTAACCAGTGGCGTACATTGAATTTTTGAAAATAGCTATTTTATTATCTTGCTAAAAAGTGTAACATATATAAACAATGTATCAGAGTAGAACGATTGCCACATAAATATATTCTCAAATTTATGGAAAAAAAATTGATTCATGTTTTTTCTTCTGTATTATTTCTTTATTATTTGGGTAGACACAGCTTTTCAGCCTTCATAGACTGCGTGCCACTGCACTTAACACACTGTTCGCGTATAGACAGTGGACAATTCCAGCCTATAAAATTCGATACTATAGATATTTACATTTGTCAAGTGGCCTTAAGTTACTAGATGTGTAATAGACCCGGAATTTCAGTTGCTCTTGCTCGCCACGAGAGATATTTACGTTCGTCAAGTTGCCCCGTGTTTTTAGATATGTAATAGGCCATACGTTCATACTGTGCAAAAAGCATAGGCGCAATCTCTGAAAAGGCGCCGAAATTATTCCCTAAATCGTTATTACGTATAATGTCCCATAACATGGAATAATTATGTCTTATATTGCGCTAGCAACATTAGTGTGCACTGAACGACCGTCAAAAAATGTACGGAGAAAGTTTTTTGTCACGGATTTTTTTTACAAATTGCATAATATTTTGTTGAGTTTAGAGCCAGTTTTTCTATAAACATTTTAAACTATCGTTCCTAGCTTTCAAAATAGTTCAAATAGCACAGTTAGAGATGGCAATATTACTGTCCCTATTAAATTGTCCCGGTGATTTTGTAGTCACTGGATCACAAGATTTTATTTTTCAGAGAAACCACAAGGTTATTTTTTTAATCATGCGTAACTTATGTATATTTATTATAAACAAGAATATCATAAATGTAATCTTATGTCTCCGTATATCGGGAATTGGTTCAAAAAGCAGCTAAAATTTAAATAGGTAACCGGAATCGCAGTGGCAGTGACAGACCTCCGTTTTAGTTATCGGACATCTCTAGTCTAGCAAGATCAACGAGCTGTCATCATTTTTTGACAGGAAGCAATCACACTGTCAGAGATAATTTGATTTGAAATATTTATGTTTTAGGACCACTTTATTGAATACGTAAAGCAACCGGTTTCGGTTCAGTCTCAACCCTTCTTAAGTGTTTTATAAATAAAATACTCGTATATATACGAAGTAAAGTTGTGCTTACAGTGAAAAGTTTTTTTTTTCAACGTTTTTTATGTTTTTGTGTTGTTACCAAGTTCCAGGGGCCTCATTATCGCAAGGTAGGTTTTCTGACATTCTATTTTCGATTTTTTGCATTAATTGCTTTGATAAATTAAGTTATTTTCGATATTTTTTTCAAAAAGTAATATTATAGCATAATAATGACACTGTATGGCGTAGGAACTGCGGTTCAGTGGTATAACATTAGCGGGCGGCTCGGGTTCGATTCCCGTCCAATGCACTGCTTTTTATTGTGTTTTTCTTTTTTTTTAGTTACCTTTTTTTCTTGAACGTTATTAAAAGCGTGAATTTAAAAAATAAATGGGGGGAGCGGAATCTTTACTTGCTGCACAGGGTGCGAGATATCGTGGAACCGACTCTTACTCGCTATGAGATATATTTACTTTCGGAAAGTTGCCCCAAGTTTCTAGATGTGTAATAGGCCCAGCATTTCAGTTGTTCTTCAACTTTCTATTAGAGATATTTACGTTCATCGAGTTGCCCTATGTTTCTAGATGTGTAATAGTCCCGGCATTTCAGTTGTTCTTCAACTTTCTATGAGAGATATTTACGTTCATCGAGTTGCCCTATGTTTCTAGATGTGAAATAGGCCCGGCATTTCAGTTGCTCTCGCAGCTCACTATGAGAGATATTTACAATGATTTTTTTAAATTAAAAAACCTAAAAAATGTGTACGTTCGTGGAGTTGATCTCTGGTAGAAGTTTTGACAAGGTAAGTCGAGTGATACCATTACTAAAAAAATTCTGAAATACCGGACCATAGAGTCATGACGTAACTCCCATTGCAACCCCATCTCTGAATTTGTCTGTTACTTTGCAAGATATTAACTTAAAATATTATTTTTCGTAGTTTAGCTATGATATAAAAAACTGTGAAATATTTTAATGATCACATTATTGAAAGAGGTCTGTTTATTGTACGAACTGTGCATTGAATATTTGAAAATAGTCTTTTTAATAATAACAATAATAAAAATAAAAATAAAACATTTATTTGTCATGATACATATTTTTATTTTTACATATTGTATAATTTTAGCAATTGACAAAAAGGCCACTGCTCAGCTATACATTCCTGAGCCCGGGATGCAGTTGGTTTTCACCAGTGCCTCTAGCAATCGTATACAGTTAAAGTCAAATATCTCTCATAATTCTATACAATTAAAAATATATATACGAGTATATGTACTAAAAATAAAAAATTAAATGATTTTATTTTACAAAATCATTAAAACAAGTATCCATTTCATTATTTATTAATGTTGTGCGGCTGACTGTGGATTCAGCAACCATTCGCTGCAGAACTTCAAAAGCACTGCAGAGACGCCGATCTTCGAATAGATAGTGAGTGGTTCCATCAATGTTTTGTTGGGGAATAATGACTACCCTCAAATACAGCCACTGGATATCTGGGGAAAACAAGTAATTGGTCTATTTGGCGTATATAATTGGCATGAAAGTTACGGGACCACTGCAGTTTATCAAACAGATAGGGAGGAATCTTCGAATTCATCAAATTGTACATTTGAGACATTTGATAAAACTCCCTTCTACTTGATATACTCAGTATCCTATGCCGATAAAGGTAAGGCGAAATATGCTCGCGTCTCGGGACATTATAGGAATATCGGACACATGCATTTTGGCATTACGCAGGTTGGTACCGCCAAAATTGCAAAATTGGGGGGGGCAAGGGGATCTTTGAATCGTTGAAGTGGGGCATGGTACAAATGAGGTTGAGACACACTGGGTTACAGGAACAAAAAAAAATAATTTGCTGAAAATATATCTTAACTTTTTTAAATTGGGAAAAAAAAAAGTATTTACCACTTGACTGCAATCAGAATTAATATACTTGCTCTAAGTAAAATTTCGACAGCTGGAGGCAAAGGTCACGTGACACCCATTTTGGAACCTGCTTAGTTCACCGGACGTGGACGGCAAGCTTGTTTCGCGTGATTTTCACTCCGGTAAGCAAATTAACAAACAATTATAAAAAGGATGAAACTAGATTCGCTAACAAAATATTCGGTTTTTGTGAACAAGCCAAACTTTTTACTTATTTATTGTTTTACTTAAATTGGCGGCACGCCCCTCTTATTTTGGTTTCCCCCCCTTGCGCGTTATGGCATCTCTATGTATTATTTGCTCTGTGGTATTTACATATTGCCCTAAGATTTTCATGATTGTTAAGCCTTTTTTCATGAGGGTCTCGGTAGCACTCTGGAACACGGTGGATGGTGGTATAATAGTATAAATACGGGCGTGTGTAGCATGGCAGTGCTTGATCATTAAACATCTCAGCATTATGCTGGACACTAAAAGGGGAAAAGGGAAGGGAATAAAAAATCCATTGTTTTATCTTCAAAATTTATTGTATTTATGTAGGATAAAGTCGTCTGAGAGTTGTGAACGAATATATATTATATAATTCATAATACTTTTGATCAAATGAAATTTTATTTCCAAAACAATAGTTTTCATCAAGTTGTTTTTCAGGACTAACAATACAAGGTCGAAAGGTGGGCAAATCTGTGACAGGGTACAAGAAGTAGTATGAGATTCTCGAGATAGTGTATATATGACAAATCTCAAACATGGATTTCTTAAGATTAGGGACTCAAATGTAAAATGAAATATATTATTAAAATATTAGCTGAACTCTTAATACTAGTTATAACACACGGATAGTCTGAGTCTTAATTGAATAGAAATAATAAAATTTACCTTTTTTATTTTATGACTGAATAAACTTTTCTTATATGTTTTACTGCCAAATTAGCAGCGATTCTTCGAACATTAATTATATAGACATATCAATATTCCACACAATTCTGTATTTCTGAAACCACCCGAAATCTAGTAGTAAAGAAGTTATTTTTTATAAATTCTATGCCTTATCGAGACACTCTAGGCGAGACTTTATCAAGATTTTTTTGAGAGGGACTCGCATATCGCGCAATTGTTGCATGGATTTTTATTGGTTGTATGGTGGCTTCGTTCACCTATTACCTGTGTATTAAAGCGTAGAGCAGACATTGCTGTAAAACATACTATACTTTGGCTGTGTATGCACAAAGCAATGTGACATAGAAACGTTTTACAAACAAATACAGATTAGAAGTCATGCAATAAATCTACGCAATTTCTCACAATCATTGGTTTTCATGTGATTCTGATTAATTGAATAAATTCAGATTTATAGATTTAGCCGTTTAAAATATGCAAGTTTAAATGATTAGAAAACACAGAATTATGCAGAAATACCGATACAAAGTAGAGCCTGTCACAGATTTCCTCCAAAATTCTTGAATTTCTTATATACGTCAAAAGGTATTTTTACAAATTGGTTATTTTTCATATGTTTAGACATAAATGTTTATATAAATTTATATTATTTTGTATAATGAAAAGAAGCTTCCAAAGGACTCACTTATTATTGTCGCATGATCCTCACCCAACTGTGGCATTTTCCCTCTCGTCCATTCCCAACCCATTTCTTCATTTACATTCATAACCGATTCTAGTACTTTCATTGCAGATTTCTTTACAGCCATTACCTATTCTTTTACAATCGACGCTTCCTCTATAACAATAACCTAATCCTTTACAATTTTCTTACAATTGACGACAGATTCCTCCACACTCATAACCGATTCTTCTACTTGCAATATTGGTTCCGTAGTCCAATTTAAACAGATAACTTTCATATTGACATCGCGTTCTTTCACTTTCAATCATTATTTGATTGTTTACTTTCAAACGTACAACTATAATTCACTCTCCCCTTGGGGAGCTCTCAGCACCAGGGCGGATGAGGCTGTTCACAAGAACCCAAATCATCGCAATTCCATCCTCATAACAACCCGAAATTAACAGTTTGTATAAAATGTAAGGACTATTTTTGGATAACGTCCAATCAATTTCAAAAGATGCAATGATACGATCAGCGGGCTTCAAGAAGTAAGGCGTAATGATCAAATTAATGAATTTATTCGAAAGACCTAATCATATACATTCAAATCAATGCATTCATTCGAAACACCTAACCAGAAACAGTGCAATTAATGGATTCATTCGAAACACCTATTCAGAAACATTCAAATTAATGGATTCATTCGAAACACCAAATCAGAAACATTCAAATTAATGGATGCATTCGAAACATCTAATCAGAAACATTCAAATTAATGGATTCATTCGAAACATCTAATCAGAAACATTTAAATTAATGGATTCATTCGAAACACCGAATTGCTGTTGGTCACATTTAAACAGGAAAAATATCTAATTATTATAGAAATAGAGTATTCATTGAAGGACAATGATCGGCGATCATTCTTGTAGCCCGCTAACCACAAATTTATTTTAAACATTATGTTACAAACGAATATGAAACATTATAAATATTTATAACAAAAATAAGTTAAATGATTTCTTACAGTCAATGAATTCGGCAGCTTTATAGTGTATGTATTCATATTAATAAAGAAATGAAATTTTTACACGAAGTTGCATGAGAATTTAACCGCGTTTGAGCAAGAATACTGAATTCGCAGGAAAGCTATTTTTGAGGACATAGACTCACAATTAGTCCGTCATCAGACAATATGAATTATTTGAAGCCTATCTATCGATATATTTATATATTGTTTAATTAGGTTTAACCCTATCCCAAATGAATGCACAAACTTGTGTGAACCTTTACAAATAACCCTTACCTAATTACCCATCAGTGATTAAATTGTACCTACTATAAAACAAAATAGGACAAGCTTTTCGAGAATTATAATGGATACATATTTTGGGATAGGATCGAGCACGTCGCGAAGGAATGGAGGTATTCGGTGGAACCTTTATGGTAAGTTATTTTATTTTTAACAAATGACCAAATATCTAATGGATTGATTGAACAACATGCATGAAACGTACACAAACAATAAGTAATACATATTGAAGCCCTTAATTTACAGAATAATTTCAAGTTCCACCGAAAGCTCCAAGACGTTATGATTAAGTATATATTAAATATGAGTTCCGGAACCCGGGAACTTTACTGGGCTCCCGGGTGCTAACTCAAGCTCGATTCCCGCGCAAAGTATTTGTACGTTATATGAGATCAGTTTCGGAAAATTGCTTAGATATTATATAACCTTATTCAATAGTTGAAGTATTAATTTATAATTTGGCTAACTAGTTAAAAGCAGTCGATAAGACTCTGTAAAAAAGTGTTATAAAATAGCTCATATTTTCATACATTTTAACTTGAAGAGTGCGGAACTCACAACAGATCAATAATGATATCGTTTGGCGCTCTCGACTACAACCACTACCAGTTCAACAGGTCAACGTTCAAACATAACAGTCCACCCACCCTCCGTCACCTCCAGAGTCTCGCTAACAACAATACAACAACAATAAGGTCGCTCAAGGGCACCCGCACTCGTCCACGACCATCTTGGGCAGGTCCCGCTTGATGATATTGGAGTCGGGGCCGAAGTAGATGAGCGACATGCTGGAGAATTTGAGCGGCGCGCAGCAGGGCCTGAGGCCGGCCAGGCGGTCGAGGCGCCGGTACTCGTCCAGCACGTGCGAGTAGTACGTCAGGAAGGTGTCCGGCGTGCGGTTGGTGCCGCAGTCGCCGCGGCAGTAGTTGGCGAAGTAGCCATGCGGCGCGATGATCCAGTCGTCCCAGCCCAGCGCGCGGAAGCTGACATAGAAGCGCTGTTTGCAGCACTGGTTGCGCGCGTCGGGCCCGCAGTCCAGGGCGCGGCGGCGTACGCGGCGGGCCGTGGGCGGAGCGGCGCGCAGCACGAGGAACGGGCGCGCGGGGTGCGAGGGATGGGCGCCCCGGGGTAGAGGGAGCGGCAGCCGCACGGCCTCCCCGCAGCCCGAGCAGTCGAGCAGGAGCAGCAGAGGCCCCGGCGCCCCCTCGGCCGCCCAATGCCGCACTCCGGCCGTCACGTCCACGCGCTGCCAGCCACCGCTGCCGCTCACCCGCACTCCCAGGGAGCCGGCCATCTCCGTGTAGTCATCGAATTCCTTAAACAAAATTATGTTTCATAAAATAGATTTTTTGTGTGTTTCGGTGCACAGACAGGGGAACTATATTGCCACTAGGCTGAGCAACGTCGTGAATCATATCAAGGTGGGGGCTGTAGGACGGGATTTGTTAATGCGGGACTGGATTAAATGTAGGCGGAAAGACAGATGCCGGTAGCTCATTCCACACATTAATAGACATTCATTTTCAAAATATTGATTTTATTTGCTTTTTCAAAATTGTTGTTTTTTTTAACCTTCTCTATATGGACGCGTGGGATTTATCCGACGTTCATGCACCATATGGACTTGATGCAACGAATAGAATTAGTCTAGAAACCAGATGTTATGCAAATCTTGTAATACTTAGTTTTAAGATAGTACATAACGTTATTAATAGCCCATTGCTTTTGGAATGCTATGGCTTATACGCCTCTGAAAACTTCAGCCGTAGTCGTCGCCACGACTTGATCAAGATACCATGAAAAAATGTTCTAGCACAGCATAGCATGACATGATGTGCTATTGAGTGAAGTTTCTAAAACAGTAGATTTCATATTTAATTACTCCTTAAATAATCTTAAAACTATTTTGTATACCTATCTTACAAATGTTGAGAATGTTAAAATAAGAAATTTTGTACTGTAAATGAATGAGTAATCTGTAGCACAATAATTTAAAAAATAATAATATTCATATCATGTGGAAAACGCTAGAAAATTTCCTTTATCCCACTTCATACAGTGAGTTCGGCTTATTTAAGTCAGCCCTCTTATTTAATCTCAAACCTAAAATCAATAAATAACTTATAAAATAAAACAATAACTTTGTTTTACATCACTTTTATAAATACATTATTATAATGTCACATCACCAAGTTACCGCTTCATATGAAAATATAAAAATCAATAAATAACATTCACACAGTACATATTACTCTACACAGACCAGATCCTTTCCCTTCCCCTCCCTCCCATCATCCTAAACCCATAGGCTAACCTTATAACTTTTCCTTTTTTAATTGAATAATTTAAATACTTGGTGAAAACCTATTATTAGTCATTTTTTACATATATTATTGTAAACTGTTAGTGTTAAAAAAATTGAATTTGGGCTGGTTTGGAAGAAATTACCACCTTGCAAAAATATTGCTATTACATTGAAATAAAATGTATATTAGAAGTGTTTCTCACCTGGGCACTGAGCCTCGTAGCGTTCCCGCTAGGGGGCAGCCTCCTCACCCGAAACGCCCAAAGCGTCAGGTTCCTCGCTCTTGCAGCGGCCCCCGGTCTAGCCTCTACCCTCAGCCATAGTGTGGCGGTGGCCACCCCCTGGGCCGCCAGCGAGCGCGCCGCGCCCCCAACTGGGAACTCCACCAGGCGCTGGCCGTTCAGTGCGCCACCTGGACAGTAGGAAGTATACTTAACTGTTGAACTATAAACAAGAACGTCCCCTCATTCGAAATAAGTCAACAACGACACTTGGAAAGTAGAGCGCACACTTCAAAATGAATAAGAACGCTTCTATATTCGAAATTTGAAAGACGTGCAGACAATTCAGCGTACCAACAGGACAGCAGAAACCACACTAATATGTTGAACTGTGAATAAGAACGTTTCCATATTCGAAATTTGAAAGAAGTGAAGACAATTCAGCGTACCAACAGGACAGCAGAAACCACACTAATATGTTGAACTGTGAATAAGAACGTTTCCATATTCGACATTTGAAAGAAGTGCAGACAATTCAGCGTACCAACAGGACAGCAGAAACCACACTTAAATGTTAAAATATGAAGAAAAACGCCCCCTAATTCGATTTTGTAGGCATAACTACATTGGTAGATAGGTAAGAATTAATTTTATTTTCAAACACAATCTCAAATTTCTCCGTCCATCGGCAATGTTGCAGTCGGCTTATAGAATACTGAAAGCAAGAACTGTAATGTTATTTGAATCAGGTTCGTCGAAAATACCAACGAAAAATTAAAAAATATAAAAGATTTCGTGAATGAATGAAAGCCCCAGACTTCTTTATAAAAAAGTACTATTATTTATTATACTTTTATGAAAACTGTTTGCAGTTAGAATATCTTCAAGTCTCAGCCACTTAAAGGATTCAAAAACTAATCCACATTCGCATCATAGCGTGAAAAGGCATTATTATAATATTAAAGATCATATTTAAGCATACGTTGGAGCTAAATTTAAAAATATTTTAATAAAAGAAGAGCCCCACACACGATAATTTGAAACATGGAACAGTCAAACATAAACGTATTTTTTAATCAGAAAAAACAGTGAATTTATGTTTAATAATTTTTCAATAATATTTCGGTCTGGAGTTTTACGATTTATGTTCACTATCTTGAGATAATAATAAAAAAACGATAAGATTTTTATGATACCATTTTGCACAGAATTTATGGTTGGTTTTGTTTCCATAGAAAACGCGGGATTTCTTTGGGGGTTTTTTTTTCACGGATATTGAAAACAAAGTTTCAAGCTTTGTCTATACAAAAGAAAGATATAAATTTGGAACGAGTGGTATTTACCGAGTTCAAATTCACGAGGTTATATTTAATTTCCTGTGAAAATAGTGCCTATGTTTTTACAGCTTTTATGATATGAAATTGTAGATTTTCTTAAAGCCTCAAATATGTTTTCTATGGAATTATTCACAAAGTATAGATGAATTAATTGAATACCAAAAGTCAATGTTACGCACTAAGAGCAACGTAAAATCCTTTATTGGTAATGTACAAAAAACAGGGAAGATATTATTTTTATCGTGTATAATAAATAGATTTCCTTGAAAACTTTTGAGGTAATATTATTCTATTCTTTATTTCTACAATCGATTTTTAAGTAAATTGAATGGCTACCATGTTCACGAATTTTATTTACAATCATTCTTAAATATTTATTATCATTGTAAATATAAGAATAGTGGTAAATATTCATTCTTGTCGTTTGCAACTAACTGATACCTTTAATTTTAATGCATTATTTCACTCGAACACCAAAGGAGAGAGGGTGGAAAAAAATAAATGATACGAACGTTAAACATATATAATTAATTAAACGATTTTTGTTGGCATTTATTCATTACCTACTTTACTTCCCAATAATTAACTTAAAATACGTTAATGTTTGGGCCCTCCCAAAAAAACAGAATTGAATGGAACCATTTTCGAGAAAATTTATCTGAATTTGAAACTATCGCAAGATTTTGTAGGTTCTAAAGAATATGATGGACTGCCATGTGGAAATAATGTCAGATGAGAGGTCAAAGAAAGTCATGACTGTGTTGGTGCCCCAGTGGAATCCACCCAGAGGCAGACACAGGCAGAGGTGGATTGAAGAAATTAAAGCAGAATGGGAAGTGAGTTCATTGACCGGAATCTGTGGAGAAAATTTGTGTGGGAGGTTATTTCGCTGAACAAGGAAAATAATGTATTCAACCGAAAACAGCGAAGGCTTTGTTGTAATTTTATGAAAAGTAGGTAGGAAATTACCCCGCGCCAGTGCGTTAGAAAAATACAATTAAAAACAAGGCGGATCTAACGCCATTTTCTTAAAAAAAAATTTGCATTAAATGTAAATTGTCTAAAAAGATATACAGCACTAGGCTGACTAAAAAAGTTAAAAATTCTATTTTAAGAACCATAAAATAATAATATTTATTTGAAACACACATTATTTTACAGAAATATTTCAGAAGGCTTTGACTGTCCAACTAGGAGCAAATCCCGTTTTAGGACACTCAAATTGATAAGATTAGTTCATATTAATATACAATACATACACATAAATAATATAAAACAATCTATGAAGTAAATTTAAGAAAAAAAAAATAGTGTTTTTTTTAAAGTATATTGCATTTTTTAAATTAGTGTAGAATAATAATGAATTACAAATGAGATGTAAAAGTTTAAAGAATATAAGTTAAAGGTACGATATGCATTTTTTAGTTTACTGTAGAGAAATAATAAATTACATATGAGATGTAAAAGTGTATAGTGGGAGTAAAAGTTTAAAGTATTAGATACTAAAGTATGATATGCATTTTTAAATGAGTGTAGAGTAATAATGAATTACAATTGAGATGTACAAGTATAAAATATAAAGTATAAAAGTTTGAAAAATAAAAGATTAAGTATGATATGCTTTTTTTTACAATAAATTTAGTGTGAAGTATGTGTGAAGTGTGAAGTAGAAAAAAAGAATCAGTTGATTTCCTCTTACTTATAAAAAAATTATAGGTGATAAATTTTATACTGTTTTAGGAATGTTTAAGTCTGTCTACACCCACTATATTTTTTAGAGATTTTGAAAGAATTCTAAATATTTATCATCAAAGCATTCTTATTTTCTTTATCGATTTTTTTAAAAACATAACTAAGATAATTAAAGTAGCTTAATAATTACTTACCATAGTGATGAGATGTTTTCCTTAATTTTATTTAATATTATCTTTAAAGTTTCCACTTACCAAGGATCGAGGAAATTGTAGTTAATTTATTTGTTTTTAAGTAACATTTTTTTCGGTTTTATCGGTAATAAATCATTTTAGGCAACATAGAATTTTAAATTGAGTGAGGGTAAATAGAATAATAAAAATAAGTAGTCTCAACGTGGCGTAACTACATTTTGAAAATGGATTTGAACGCGGAACAGCTGTCACAATAATAAAAAAAAACTGAAATACTTGCAGAACTTTATTAAATATGATTTATTTTAAAAAATGACTAAATAAAATGAAGAACAGAAATCGATCATTTTATTTTATCGTTAAATTTTTGATATTTCATTTAGCCAAGTAGGCCGTACGAAAAGGCTCGCGGGGAGCACGAAATGGGCTCGCGGGTCGCGGGTTGTGCATCAGTGCTTCAAAGCAATAATTCTACTTTACAAAAACGTTTTCCATATACATTTTTTAAATTTGTACATATTGCGCTCGTAGTGCATAGCTTTACGCACATTTTAAGTGTATGTTTTTGGGTGCTGGCCGTGAAAACCCACCGTGATCTGCCAATACTCATATTTTGTATGTTGAATTATTCAACGAGATGCTTACAGGGGGCTCTCCAAAATAATTTAGAAAAACTATGCCCGTTTCATGGGGATGTAAGGCATAAACAGATAATACAGGTCCTGGTAACAATTCTAACTGGATACATTATTAGAATAACACACGTCAAAGTCCACAGACAATAACTCCTTGTCGAGCAAGTTTCTTGCCTGACTGTCGCATGTCGGCGTGGGCTGAGTTTGAGAAGCTGTAAGGCGCCGGAAAATAAGGCATAATAATAAATAATAAGTTACTTCTTAATTATACGTGTTTGTTTGTCAAAGGTTTCTAGATAGCCAAAATAATTTCCAACCTATTTATTATTATTGGGTCTCACTTACTTCATAATATGAACTCCTGCAACTAATCAACTTCAAAGTACCCCATCGACACACTCGGAAAAAAATATTATTCTGTAACAATAATTCTGGGACTAATTACCAAATACATGCACCTATTTCTCGGTGCTTGGAAACAAATTCACCTCTGCTATAGATATATTTAATATAAGTTTACCCATGTTTAAAAGATACCTGAATGACATTTTTAAGTTGCAACGATAATAAGAGAATCGCATAAGAGCTATATTTTTTTTTCTTATATTATCTTTTTACTTATCTACGCGCATTCCAGAAGTGATTGGAAGAAGCGCTGGCATAAGTGCATTATATCTGATGGGGATTACTTTGAAGGGGAGAAAATGGATATTGATGAATAAATAAACACTTTTCGAAAAAATTCGAAATTCACCTTTTCTTTTGAACACACCGAGTATATATCTGCATTTGAAGCAGTGAGTGAGTTGATTTGCCACATAACTCTTGTGATGCCGGAAAACGATATAAGGCTGTTGATGTATAAACAGAAGAATCATTTTGATGCTAAATTCAAAGGTATATATTGTATATTATACGTCTACATTTTATTAAACACTCATTTACAAGAAACAATTAGTTATTTCTTAAATTACATGTTACACGGTATTGATGCGTAATCTATTGGAGAGCCAGGAAGATGTGCTCATCCTTATTCTATCTCAATATTCTATCTGCCCGCTGATCCTGAACGCGGGATAATCCCCCCCTCCCTTAGAAACAGTCTGATGGACAGTGCCATCTATGGACGCTAGTACATTACAAAATATATATATATAACTGAGATACCTCTCGACAAGGACAAAATGAATGTGTGTGGAATTAGACACAGCCATGTATATTTTTAGTTAATACAACAAACCCACCGCACGCCACTGCTAGGTAGTTAAATGTAGTTTTAAATTACACATGTTTTATTATTTAGTTACTGCAAGCATTGTCTGTATTCTACGGCACTATGTTTATATTCTACTGTCTAGGTTCGCGGTTTAAATCAATTAGACCAGTTTCGCTGACTTCAAACAATTACGCGAGACAATGTTCATATTATTTATGAACCTAAGTTATTTAAAATTGTACGACATTCATGTCAAAGGTTAATAGTGTCTGGTTATTTATACACTCCGGGGAGTGCTTCACAATTTACAGTCTGGCTTTAAAGGGGAACCAATAATCTCTTGGGACGAAACGTACAACTTTGAAATAATTTAGAGATGTTTTATTTTTGATTAATCGTACTCCTCCGTATCGACAATTGAACTAAAAATACGCATGAATGGATTTAAGGCATTAATGGAATAACTCTATGAAAGAAAACGGTACTGAATGGAAGAAAAGTATCCGAGTTTTTTAAAGGTAACTTTAGTGAAAGCGATTTTTTTAAATCCCAACCACTTTTGGGACTTTTGCTCCCACAATTCAGAAAATATTGTGAAGCTTAAGAAAGCGAGAAAGAGGAATGAGAAGAAGAAGAGAAAGATCGGTGTTCAAATCTAGTAACTAAATAAAAATAAAATCATAGCTAATTCAGCAAAATCTTCTACTTTGTAGCATGGAGCTAATTTAATATTAATTCATTAAAAATTACTTTGTAATCATCACTTTGTTAATGTATACATATCAACGTCTTTCTGAAGCGATGCTTTCCTCATCAGGAATATACATTATTTAAAAAAATATTTTTTAGTATTCTGTATATTCCCGATAAGGAAAGCTTCGCTTTCGAAACATGTTGATATGTATATATTAATAAAGTGGTGATTACAAAGTAATTTTAAATTCATTTATTAATAATGACGCCACAAAGTGAATACCAATATTTTGAAGAAATTATCTAATTTAATATGTTTCATGTTGTATTTATTTTAATAAAGATTTTCTGTAGCACAAGAAGTACTGCATGCATTGTAACGAATATAAGATAAAAAGCTTTTTGAAACATTGTTACATGATAAAAAGTGAAGTAAACTTGGTACGAATTCCTCGGTAACATGAATCATTGATGGTTTATTCATTCGCTGCTCCCGATACATAAGAAATAAGGCTATAATTTTCAGATTAACAGCTAGGTCATGGCTCGTGCGGATCATAAAAAATATTTGCTCTAAAAATGTGTGCACGCTGAACGTCACTGAAAAGATGTACAAATGATAAAGAGCGGTTCCGATAATATATTGTTTTTAACAGGTAATCGGATTATTGTTGTCAGTATCCCCCTGTGGACGACGCATTCTTAAAGTAGCAATAATGTTTTCATAAATTATATGTTCATTGACAAATATATTCCCTGAAACTAGCAAGAGGCAGGTAAAGATAAAAAAAAAGAGTTAATATCAAAACGATTTAGTACAAAAATGGGTGGAAGATTGAAAGTTATATATTTTTAAAAATGTACAGTTACAAAGCGAAAGGAAAAGACAAATATGTCTTTTACATAAGTTATTCCATTCGAAGAGGCCTAGCAACAGTAACCCTTCTAAGACCGCGATATTTCGAAACAATATGCCGTTCAAGAATTATTCGTTACTTATTATTTGAAAAAAAAAACTATGTAATTAAGAACTTACAATAGATGTAATAACTTGACATTCTACTAAAAAAATCCCAGTAGTCTTCGGCAAAATCTTTTTTGTTTTTGTTTTAATATATATGTTTTAATTTTACATTAACTCCAAACAGGAGGCCTCGAGGAAAATAATTTATCTCGAACTGTTGAACTCAAGAACGATTGATAGAAACGACCCGTTTTCACATGACAAATGTCAGCCGTGTGCAAATGTTGGGTACTCGTTTGGTGTATTTCCCGACTAGGTATTGAAGGGATCGATGATGCTAGGTCCTCAATCCGTTGAAATTCCTCAAATCTCTTCTTCTTCCGTTAAAACACGGGTAGAACAAGGACAGCATTCCCACCTGACGTCTGTTTTCTAAAGATTGCAATCCGTTTGTTAAGATAGGGGAATTCATCAAACCGACCGCCCGTTTCTCCAGAGTCAAGGGATTTTCCAGGTATTTTGGGGAGCGGTATAATATGTCTATATATATTCCTACTCTCATTTTTTTAAATTTATATAATATGAAAGGCACTTTAATTTATTTATTTTGTTTATATGGGAGACCAACAGCTTATATAAGAAAAATGAAGTTTAATGAATAAGTGATATAGAAATTTGGCCATTTACAGGTTTCCACCTGGGTGTTACTTTGTTATGAGTCACACATACCTCTATTCCTATAATTACTTTGAATTTTATTGACGTGTATCAATTTTATTTTTAAGTTGTATCGCTTTACATGACCTTCCATAGACATATTATACATCTTCACATAAATGCCACGGCAAAACGAAGATTTTTTAAACTTTTTCTAAGCAAGGTAGTCAATTTTAAATAGGAATTTATTGCTTCTTTAGTAAAAAAAAAAACAATTTTGATCAAAAACAAATTCTGTCAAAAAGGAATTAATTCGGTTATCACAGGGTTAAGAGTTTTATAACTGCGGTAACTTCAGAGGAATCTCTAAGGGGACACCATACACGGGAAAACCCTATTATGTATAGGTATGCTGTACACTGGTACATCTGTACCGGGATACCGTATTAAACATCCATGGGAATACCCGTCTGAAGCCTGTCTGAGTGTACGCAGATAATGTAATGTCGAGACGTCTTTTACGCAGCATCAGCGGTAGAGTGGAGATGCTCAAACTAAGATGAAGTGGAAATCTACATTTAATAAAATTCAAACTTGTTCTTTTCCTTCTGGTGCTTTGACCTATCGGAGGGTTGCTATTATCAGGGGAAACCTTCACTCTGCAATCTGCAAAACTAAGAGAAATCGCTGTTTAAACTAGGAGAAGATAAAACCGTCTCATTTTGTTTGATGTGCAAATTGAAAGAACATGAAAATTGGCAAACTAATAATGTTACGAGGTTTAAACTGCATTTTTTTTAAAGATGTGATTATTAAAATTAAGGGGAAAAAATAAACTATAAAAATAAACTGCTGCAATTTCCCAATAAGGAATTCCAGCGAAAAATATTAGGGCGTAAAAACTTTATATATATGGTCAGCAAAAGCCGATTATAAATATATTTGTTTTATTATACATAACTATATGAAGAATTTATAAATCGTTATTTCAAAGTGAATAAAAAACCATCTCATCAAAACGCCCTGTTTCGTTGGTACCATTGGAATGACGTCGCGCGGTTGTTGGCGGCTGTATTCTTTCTGTGTGACGTCATGCACCCCCTCGCCACTCACCGCTCGGATTCCAACGTTTTTGATGGGTTTAAAAGATCTGATATTGAATTAATTAAACTATGAAAACGAAATTAAATAAATATTTAAAATGAACTGGAGTTCCTTATTGATATGGAATTAACAAAAGTAGTATCAAGTATTGTGACGTTTAAATTTGGAGGAAAAAAGAGATAACGTATCGAATAAAATGTGTTTTGGACGCTTATTTTTTAAATAAATTGATTGTACAAGAGTACGATAGTGCAAATGGCGTTATTTCAAGACCGCATATGATTACTATACCTACTGCCAAGTGCGAAGAGTAAATGGCAAGAATTTAAACCAATTAAAAATATTAATAATAGGTATGCTAACAAAATTAAAAAAAGTAAAAACGAAAAAAAAGATGTGCCCGGATGAACCCGCGATATTTTCTTCATTTTCGTCTCTTTTTCTATTTCATATCAAATGAATGATTATCATAAAATTACGTTATTATACCACAATGAAAATCGTATTGTTTTAATATTTTATTTATATACTAAATTATGGCTTCTTTAACGGTATGTTTTCAAAATATACGAGCTTTTCACAAGATTTTTTAAGATTAAATAATGATTTCGATGTTATTCGTATTTCAGAAACCTGGCTTGTCGACAATAACCGTTTTTATATTAATTTATTATCTGTAATATTATGTAGGTACTATGATTCATTTAATTGAGTTTGATTAGTGTAGAATATGTCATTTTTATAATGTGTACACATTTATTTATACTTTTTTCTAAATAAAATAACAACAATATAAAAGTTTGGTTTAAAAAAGTTAATTTAAATTTAAAAGCAGGAATATATATTTTAATTTTGCATGTGACTGTAATTTTGCTGTGAGTGTAGGAATATTAAAATTTGCTGTACACAGAAAAGCATGATAATATGTAATTAAACTACTAAACCTAAGCAGTTTCATAGAGATTTATATCCGCTGTTATTACGTGCTCTCATCTCGTTCCCGAAACAAACCTTGAAATGTTTGTAAATGAAAATAAATATCGTAACATTCAAATATTAGCAGAGTTAATGAACCATAGGTTTGTTAGAAAACTAAAACTAACAGATTAAACCATCATCAAACAAATTCAGGTACAAAATTCACACGTAGTTCGCAAAATCATTGTTCCGAATTAGATAGGTTGAATGTTGGACGGCACTGAATGAAGCGAACGCTGAAACACTGGATCAAAGTTTGACAGGTCTGTGGCGAGACAAAAGGTTCAGGAATCCTGAATGAAAACCGAACTGAAAGCCCCAGTGGCGTGTGGGCTCGTAATGGGCCCCGCGACGCCCATGGACTCGTGCCTTCCCCGGCGGCGGGCGGGGACGACACTGGTGGATACGCAACTCGCTGAATAATAGTAATTTGTTCAGTCTACTGAACGTCTAGGAAATGTAACTCTTTCGAGGTGTTTGCGGTGATCGTAGGAGAATCGTGTAATTTAAATTGATCGTATGTATTGCGATGACGTAACGATTTTGTTGGGTAGTAGTAGTAAATCAGATAAAAATAATCATTTTTTTCAGTTTTTCAGAATTTTAGCTATCGAAATGATAACACGTGAAATGAAGTATTATATTTAAATTATTTAAATTTTTTTCCTGAATGTAAAACGTTAATTTCATAAAAATATTTTAATTGAAAATTCAATAACTTTGATTATTAATTAATAGAATCTTTGGTTTTTATTATCCGGTTTGACTATTTTTTATGCTGGGTGTTGTCCTCCAAGTTTCTTGAATATTGAAAATCTGAAACAAACAAAAAACAGTTTTAGATCGAGTTCACCAAAATAGTATATTATAAGCGGAAAGTGACACATCTGAAGTCAGACCCGCGGAAAAAAAACCATAAATAATAAAATTTGGCATTGCTAAATCACATCGTTTTGGTGAAAAATTACCCCAAGACCGCTGGACCTATATAGAAACACAACATAACATAATAATGATAATATTTGTATAGAACCGTTTTGGCGAAAAATCACTTCAAGGGGGTTCACATATTTTTTACAATTCTTCATACCGTAAAAGACATATTTTTTACAATTCTTCATAGTATCGTAAAAGATGGCGAGGAACGTACTGTGGATACATAAATATGTTTCTATCAAAATGCGGGGGGACTTCGTACAAAAACAACAAGTGCACGTAATAAAATTATAATGCTTGGTAAGAATAGTAAATTATCCACATATAATAAAATACTATTATACAAAACCCATATCAGAACCATACTTTCATACGCTGAACCTATTTGGGAAAACGCAGCTAAAACACACATAAAACCCTTACAAACCCTGCAACACAAGGTCATTCCACTAATATTGAATGATCCTTTGTGGATCAGGGTAAACATTCCTCTGATAAAGGAACTAATTAAATCACTGTCTGAACCATTTATGCCGGCCACGAAAATCAAACGATAAATTCGCTATGAAGCTATGATGCAAATTCTATATTTAAAAATAAAACACCAAAAACGGTCCTCCGAACGGAGTAACTCCAGCAGCATCTCTTCACATAGTTTGTAGCATATTTTTTCCCATTCCCATAATTTTAATAAAACATCCAAAAGGAGAAGCTTAAAAAATACTTTAATTACATTAGAGCAATATTGTTTTCATAATAATGGTATTCTGAATTTAAATTAGACCAAATACCAAAAACCAAAAAAGAAATTTTAATTAATAGCTATGACATAGTTTGTTTTTTCGAAACATGATTGAACTCAACAGTGTTCAGTGAGGAACTGTTTGATGACAGATATGTAATATTTAGAAGAGAATCCACCAAATCTATTTCAAAAGAAGGTGGTGGAGTTCTAGCCGCCGTTTCGAAAAAATTCAAGAAAAACTGAATGGGAGAGTGACAAAGAAGATTTGTGGCTTGTGATCAAATCCAATTATCATTACAGCTCGCTTATTTTTATCTGTATTCTCTGTATTCCTTCTGGTGTAACTGTTGATAATTATTGCAATCAGATTGAAAAATTACAGGATCTCTATTTAAAGGATTCAAATTTGAATTCGCAGTTTATGATTATTGGTGATTGCAATCTGCTTGAAATTAAATGGTTACCTGACACATCATTAAGAATAATGTACTTTCTGCATTTAACTATAAAACCAAAAAGCACACAGTCTTGTCAACCTCTCCGCAATGTAATTTGTGCCAATTCAATCATGCACCCAATAGAAATGAATATTTGTTAGGCCTTGTTTTATTTGATGAAGTTAACATAGACATATATACAGCACCATGTTTTACCAAACTAGATCACTATCATCCTACATTTGAAATTAAGGTAGAACAAAATAAAAAAAAGCAATTCACAGAAATGAATAAAAAAAAGACTAAAAATATAACTTCAGGAAGGGAAACTGCGATGAATGTCGACAGGACCCACTGTCCGTTAATTGAATAACTCTTTTAAAAATTAAAAATGTTAATAGCATGGTTCACTTGTTTTATGAAAAGCTATAGGAAATATTTGACAAAAGCCCGCAGGTATATTGTAATTTGTACCGATAGGGTGGCCTTTTGCGACACTAACACAAACGAATCTTTTCTTGAATGCGCATTGCGCACAAATTTACATTTTTTGTGTAGAATACCGTCAACATTAATTTGAATAAATATGACATTTTGCATACTTAGTTCCCGCTTTTGACACATTATAGCAGGGCGATCGGTGGGGCGCGCGCGGCGCTGTGATTCCTAGCTGGAACTTCGCACGTATTTTTGAAACTATGGATTGATTTCTTGAAAGATTCTAGCAAATTTTAATATTATTTATTTGTTTATGTGAGAAAGGTAGGGTAGGGAGTGCTTATTTGCTTATATGGAATGCACGCCTCTGCGTGTCTGATGCTATAAGACGAGAGACAGCAACCCTCAGGGAATACAAAAAGGCCGTGAATGGTAACATCCCACTTCAAGATGACCTTGAAAACCTCCTGGCCAGCCGCCCAACATCCAGGAAACCTTTTTGGGCAGATGGCGAGAGACTGCCTCTATCACAATACTCCCCTGAAGAGTCGTGGCGAACTCAGTGGCAGATCTCGGACATGAAAAACAAGCACCTTGTCGTAGACCCCATCATTAAATTGCCAAGGTTCTCTCTCCCTCGGAAGACGTGGACCTCATTAACACGCATCCGGTGCCGTCACAGCCGTTGTGAGTATACGATTCATAAATTGGGCCTAAATGATTTCGAACTTTATGAATGTGGACACATTCATACAACAGAACACATCGTGCCTTTATCAGTTTCCATATGGCACATCTGTGCTGAACCAAGGGACTCCCGAATAACCTCAGAATTACACTATAACCTTCACCATAAGAAGAATAAGAAATGATACTAAATACCGTTTTACGAACAAAACTAGACAAAGCCTATGTTTAACAGTAACTCTAATGAACAACTACATAAAAAATTATTAAGAACTGGGATTTAATATGCATATTTAATGTGTATAACTTTACTTGATCATGTTAGGCCTTGTATGAAATGTGGAATGGTACCCAGTTTCATTACATAACTATGTAAATATATTGATTAAATGAATTTTTTATTACAAAGAAAATTCTTGGATAGTAACCCATTTTGTAACAACGAATAATCCTAGGCAGGGCCGCCGCGAGAGGTACAACTGTCTGTGGGCAAAAAATATCTCTAACAATAATACTATCGAATCAAATGTGTTAAAGGGGGTAAAAATATTACGAAACCAACCTTACTTTTAATCAGTTAGGATAAACGCTTTAACCTCTTTGATAAAATCATTTCATACAGTATTGGTGATCTTTAAACGGTTTTAGCGTACCCGCTCTTCGATATTTCACCACCTCAGAGTATATTGTGGTGTGGCGTATATTATTTCTTCCACCACCGCAGAAACATCAAATAATTGCTTATTTTTAACGCCATTTTTATTCCATGATCAATATTACTTAACGAGTAGTTATTTAACAATTCTGAGTAAATTGGTTGGTGAAATACCATATTTTATCGCAATTCCTCAATCGTAAATTTTTAATACGGTAATGTCCTACCCAACGGACGCTATACAAACCTTATCTCCATTACCGTTGTAAAAACTAAATAGTACTAGTATTTCGATGTAGAATTTGCATTTACTTTTGAAGGCGCAAAAACAATGAATAACCAGAATGTATGGACAAACCACTGATAGCTCCATTGCAATCTCTCCCCATTTCTCATAAAGAGCTAATGTGGGTACTTAACATAAAGGGAGTTTATCACGGCGGTTTCAGCAGCAAGACAATTTCTAAAAAATATTATATTAAAAATATTGATTTAGTCATGAATATCGTTATCATTGAAAATGAATGATTTAGTCATGAATACCGTTATCATTGAAAATGAATGATTTAGTCATGAATACCGTTATCATTGAAAATGAATGATTTAGTCATGAATACTGTTATCATTGAAAATGAATGATTTAGTCATGAATACCGTTATCATTGAAAATGAATGATTTAGTAATGAAGACTGCCGAATGGCACGAGACGGCTGCTGTAAAGACACAAATATATAGTACTGGTAAAATAAGGTTTTATAAATGACAAAATTGCTATATTCATGAAATGAAGATCTGCGGAGTCCGCCCAAAATAAAGTGGTGGAACAAAGGAATAAAGTCGTTGAGGGGGAGGGATGGGGGGGGGGGATTTTTGAACAATTCACGTTTCATAACTAGGTCGAGTGAGGTATCGTTTACTATGGTTTAATTAGTCTTGAATCGAATGACACCACTCCAAATTCGATGTAATCAATATTTGGTGAGATACGACAGGCTTTTAGTGAAAAAAAATGAAACAACACAATTATTTAAGCAAAAAAAAAATTACTTTGGTCCAGTAATTTAAAACATCTTACCTTGAATCAAATGGGGTAGTAATAATTTGTTCATATGTTGTATATGATAAAGGCTTTAAGATAAATCTAATTGTCGACCTAATCAGATTTCCGGATCTTTGTAAAAAAAACAGTGAAATTCGTTTACCTTTGTTAGGTTTTTGTCAATTTTGACCCCGTAGAACTAATTTTTCTAAAAAGGCCGTTAAACTAAATTCAATACTTTTTTTTTATCATTGAAGATAATAAAAGAGTATTTTCGGTTTCATGTTTTATTTTGAGAGTTGTTAATATTATCTTCAATGGTTAAAAATACATAAGAATGAGGTTTATAATCTCCAATAAGTTATTTCAAAAAAATAATAAATTTTATACAATTCAAAATAAAAACGGTATCTTTAGATTTAATAGTATCCTTGTATATATAAAACAAATTGCATATGCCAATTTACTATGTCAGTGTAAATGTAATTTCAACAGCCAGCTAGAATTTAAATCAAAACTATATATATATAAAAAAAAACAAAACTATACTACTACCTGCATAAAATCAATTGTGAAGTCAACCTGAAAATTTTCGTGTATCACGAATTTACACCTGTAATAACCATGATTTTACACGTGCAAATGTCGTATGTTGTTTATATTAGCTCGGATTTACACCTGAAAGATGACATGTCTTAAGTGTTAATAGTATTTAAAATTTCTGTACATAAAATTGAATGTTTGTCTGTGTGTCCTCGATTTTTTCGAAAATTAATCAACCGGTTTCAATGAAAATATATTGTTCTTATTAGTGCCGGGACCGTTTAGAGAATAGTTTGAATGAAATCCAACGTGTAAAACTGTTGCTAAAACGTTTTAAAATTAGTATGAAAATCATTGAACCTGCCATGTTATATTGGAGTTATCTCATAGATATACCATTCTGGTTAGCCACAGATTACATATTCAAAAGAGGAAGGTTTGTTTGATTCGAATATTTAAAAAATGGAAAACACAAGTTGGTACCTACTTAAGAACTTTATTATTTAGATACACTTAGAAAAAATAAATTTTAATAGTATTTAAGGTGTCCAAAATTCCCCCCTTCCTCTAGAGGGTTGTTCCACCATTAAAATTTGGGCAGACTTTCATTTTTATTTCTATTATCAATTTATGACCAAAGTTTAATGAATGTAGCAATTTTGTAATTTATTTTGTGCATTTTGGGTCTATTTTACATGTACCAATAAGCCGCCCGTGTGCACCGAACACATTGTATGAAAGGTTGCGGCGCCCCTGAAACTAGGATATTATTTATGTTAGATGCTAGATGTTAAAAATTAACAATTTAAAACAGTTTCAACAGTAGTAGCCCGGGGCAAACGTAAAAAAGACAACCTTCGAATTTAGAGGATGGTACGAGCAGCATGTTCTAAAATAACATTTTAAACAGTGAAAAAACATAGAGCAGGGATGTGGTTCATCTCTCCGGGGAATTAATAAGAACATAGTGAATATTAAATTAGTTTTGGGAATTTTCAGTGAAATTAAAATTTTACAAAACGTTCCAGACTCGCACCGTATTTTATTTAAGTTGGGAAGACTTGCTACCTACTTCTTCTGTGATGGAAAAAAATGGGAAACTTGCTTCATTTGAGTCCTTATTTATTTATGTGAAGAATATACAAGAGTACATATTACTGTGAGTGGGATTATGCAACCACCAATATTAGATATACTGGTGAAGTAAGGAAAATCAAAGTTATGCACTTCCGTAAGTACGAGTATATGCGAAAATGACGTCCAGTCTCATTGGCGACACAAACTATGCGTTTAAGCCTAATTTAACAGAGTTTGATTGGTGTAAACTAAAACGAATATTCAACTCAGCGGTCGCTCAGGTTGATAGGTGAAAGCGGCTCTTAATGGAACGAAATAGATGTGATGGTCATGATGACATTGGTGATACTAGAAAACTTTACTAAATTCTCGAAAGCGAGAACTTAAAATCTTGTATGCTTAATAAATTCATAATGCCAGTAGGTAGGTACTCACGTTTAACAAAAATTGCTATCACAGAAATAGACATGGAAATAGCCATGCCAGGTATTTCTTAAGACGGGTGGAAAGATATTACTCACATTATCTCGACTCTCAAGGTGGCGGTTTTCTCTAAAGAGTGATTGTGCAGTGAACTTCCATTAAAAATATGAGAAAATAAAACTAACTTGCATACGCACATTATAAACAGCACGTCGTTTAAATTCCGCGGTTAAAATCCACGCGACCGAATACTACGGTCGAAGAGCAATGCGATATTCCCATAGGTGCTGTGCTGACGAGATTCCAAGCAAATACTTCATACAAAAAAAGAAAAATGACACAATCCCCCTGACGGTGACTTCAAATAACCTAGGCCGAACCACGTTAAAGTTTGCGCCCTGCGCTAACGAAGGATTGTTTAAAGATAAGTAACCACGGAAGTTTGACGAGTGTCACCGAGGTGGCCACTTATCGGTCGCTTTGCCGGACGTCTGAACTTCGCACAATAAGGATGCGAGTTTAAAGTTATTATTTTACCTTCTATAGGTAGTAGTAAATATTTGTAGACTTTTAAATTCTTGTTCTTGCATTAGTAAAACGAACCGATTATAATATATATTTTTGTTTTCGTATTCAAAATTCAATCCTTTTTTAGATAAGACGTTATATTCCCAAGTTAAGATAGTTACAACAAATGGCGTATTGTCACAAGTCGCTAGTTATTATAGTACCGCTCCCACCAGCTTCATTTAATTTATGTGACTGCCGCTGTATTCGACGATTCACCGAAGGACAACAAGGACATTTTTATGAAATATAATTCTCGTGAATTTCTGATTGAACCCCCCAGTTAAAAAGGCACGCAGCACGACCAACGAATGACTGTTGATTGTCCAATTTCCTTTGGAGTAAAAATCCTCCCACAGTTATGTTTTGGGAGTGTTTGGTCCTGGAAACTTAAAGTCTATCCACTGCATGATGAACACTATCAAATATGAAGAAGCTCTGAGGAGTATGCTGCTTCTGACACTCGAAAGGAAAAACTTTGACAAAAATGAGATTTTTCAACAAGACTGTCCCGTGTCAAACATGCAAACCTTCTTTTAATCCAGTCCACTAAGTGTTTTTAATAATTCAGGAAACTCTCCCAACTTCAATCCTATTGTAAGTACGTGGACGATAGTGAAGAAAAGTCCCAGATAAAAGGATTGCACCACAAGAGGAAAGCTGAAACCAGTGTTTTCAAATTTTGGTTTCATGATGATCGAATGAAAAATATATGTTATTCATTAGTTCATCAATGCTAAAACCAAACAAAGATGTAAACAAGAGTAGAGATTGTCATATAAAGTCCTAATTTTGACTACAAATTGTGAAAATTGAAGGGGGGACTCAAAACTACACGCTCTGTAGTCTGCTGACGCAAAAATATACTACAATAATTTACCTATATATTCTACACGGGTAGTTAGGAAGATGCATAAGCTTTCCAATGACAAAAGTTCTTAGACTGTAAGCTTTGAAAATCCCTTCACTGGCTGTCAAACTGTACACATTTTCAGACATTTTTTGTTGTACTGCTTATGTTAGCAACCTGCAAAGCGACGTTAAGCACCTTATTTTGGTAATCGTTCTTAATGTTACATCAATCATTTTTTAAAAATGTGTGTCACAATTAATTGGCACACCACCGTGTACCGGTAAGTGTAAGTTACGATACTTTACGCAGGATGTGACGATTTGCATTTCTTTGAATATGTGCTTCGATTTTACTTTGTGGAAAGCCTCTCGTTTAATACAATAGAAAAATATAACCTTAACAATAACATAAATAGTTTTATTGAACTGATTACTTTATACCGGGAAGTTATTTAAAAATGATGCATGTTGCCCAACATCTGTGGGTAATATAGTTTACCTTGTACAATGTTTAGTGAGACATCTGCTTGTACTTACATAATGTTTAATTTTCCTTCTTCGAAGAAGGTAGCTTAATTAAATATTGCTCTAGAAACAGACGCCCGTGAGTCGTACTGATTTGACAAGGGACAAGGGACTGTTGCCAGGCAAGAATCTTCTTGCCCAGAACTTGACTGAAAGTACAGAATGTATAATCAAAACCTGCTGTTCTAGGCTTTATGCTGGCACAAGTTAGATCAAATTGATTAATGCCTCTTATGAGGCGATCGTAGTCCAGTAGGTAGGACATCGATTAGCAGTTGGATGGATCGAGCTCACCGACGTCAGAATGAATAGACTTGCCTTAACGAAACATTTCGACGGCCGGAGGCCAAGGTCACCTGACACCCATTTTGTGTCGCATGATTTTGACTGCGGTAATCAAATTAAGTAACATTTATAAAATGGTCAAAGTAAATATTCGATTTTTATAAACAAACCGAATTTTTTAGTTATTTGCTGTTTTACTAAAATCGACGGCATGCATAGCTCGCCCCTCGCCCCCTTATTTTGGTTTCTTTACTTTGGGTGTTAGGGCATTTCTCTATATTATGTGGTGTGTGATAGAGTTCGATACTTCCAGCAGGTATTTTTTCAATGTTCTTTATCGGTTGAATCGCGGCAGTAAAGCCCTTATTATAAGGCATTTTGTAAAGAAGCAATGACATATATGTAATAAATTAAATCCACGTTAAGAGGAACGGTTTCGCTGCCTGTTTCATACATAACTTAATTTAGGATTTGATGCCAAAATACCCATTCAAACTGAATGGTAAATTTTTTAAAATTGAAGGTTTAGTAAATATCTAGTACGGATGAGAAGCATTTTTTTTTAAATTATACGCTATGAAAAAAATTAATTTTCATAATTATCTGCGGGTTTATCGTATTTTTTTGTTTAAATTATAATATTTGCTATGTAAATAAAAATATAAAAACAAATGTACGGCAAATTTGTGTTCCAACGTTAATTGGTCGTTTTTAATTTAATTTAAAGTCCACCATAAGGCTTGTTAATATTTAAAAAAAAAAAAATATAACTTCATTATATTTTCGAAGTAGAGGTGGTAAAACGTGTTTTTTTTAATTACCGTTAGCCGCACAAATAATTGTTAAAGATCCCTCTAAAATCGCGAAAAATCAATTCCTCTAATGGAAATGTAAAACCAAAATAAATAAAATACTTCTCATACGTACTAGATATATTTACTAATCCTACATCGAAAAAATACATCATTAGGTTTAGGTGATCATTTTGACCTCAAATCCAAAATTAAATTTTGTATGAAACAGGCCACGCAGCCGTTCCTCTTAATATATTTGAGGCCTTCAGTCCTGAAGTAAAGTAACCCAACCAACTAAAGTGACTTACAAAAAGCTAAATGGCGTTAGCAATTGAATTCGTGTTTAATGATATGTCTCATCTAAAAGAGCGTGTAGAACATTAAATAAAAATAATTTCATCCAAGTATTCGAGTATTTTTAAGCATACATTTTAATCCAAATTTTAAACGCTGGTATTTCGGCATCTTCGGATTCAAAATGTGTTGAACAAATACTTCGATGGTGTTGATATATTTAGGACTTAACCCCTTAAACTTTTTTGAACTAAGGTGCCAAAATTTAAAAAATTGCGTCTTTTTTGTTCCAAAAGATTATTTGCAAGCTAGTGAGGATTTTAAAAAATATGATAAACATCGCACACAAACAATATTTATTTATTTAATATCAACGGAATAAATATACCTTAAACAATAATTGCATTTTTTTTTAATTTAATGTAAATCAAATTTAATAATGTTATTATTAAGATCTGCAAGCATTTTTAGTTGTTATTATTGTGACAGCTGTTTCAGCGTTTAAGGCCATTTTCAAACTGTGGTTAATCCACATTGATTTAAATCATATAAATAAGTTGTCACAAAATTATTAAATTTGATTTGTATAAATTAAAAAAAAAATAAAATAAATGTAGTTCAACGAATTAAACACAAAAACAATTAATAATTGCATGTCACAGTTAACTACAAGCATAAGAATATAGCACTGATAATTTTAGAAGATATCAAAGTAAAAGATAGCGTACATATAAAACATGTAGTAAACTGAAGTTATATTAATATTAAATAAAGAATTAAAAATTACTTTGTATTCACCACTTTATTGATTTACACATATCACCATGTTTCGAAAGCGATGCTTTCTTCATCAGAAATATATAGATTTAAAAATATATATTTTTAATTAATATATTAATAATGACACCAAAAAGTGAATACAAATCTTTTGAAGAAATTATATTTAAATATTGGTTGAAAATGTATTATAGTATAGCCTTCTTGTACTTACCTTCCGTACAGTTAAATAGATCCGCTACATCTGCGTATCTATTACTAACTTCATGCAATCTAGGTACAAGCGAGTGTTTGTAATGCTCAGTCATGGTGTTGTTACATTTAAACAGAATTTTGGAACGAGTTGCTCTAGTAGGTATATGAAATTGAATGAGGTTAATTAAATCAGGACTGTCTATACTACCATTTACAATTTTGAACATAGATATCGAATTGTAAATAATTCTTCGATCTGAGAAATTTGGTAAATTTAGTTATTTCAGCAAGTAATTGTAGTTAATGCTTTCAATGGGAATACCGAGTTTTTAATTAATGTGTCTTAGGAAGTTATGTTGATTTTTTTTCGATTGTATCTGAATGTATTTTAAAATTGGGGGACCAGATCGAAGAGTTATATTTAACTTGACTACGAACTAAAGATGTATACAAAGTTTTCAAGGTAGAAATATTCCTAAATCCCATGGAATTTCGAAGAATGAAGCCAAACATTTTCATTCCGCTATTTTAAATTGCGTTTATATGGGATATAAATATATTTAGAGTCTAAAATTATGTCCAGGTCATTAATTTCATAGACAGAGGTAAGGGTTGAGTTATTAAGTACATATGGATAAATAATTGGCTGACTTATTTTGAAAAATCTTATTGAATAATACTTATATATGTTACGTTTGTTAAGAGTACACCAATTAATTAACATATGTAAGTTATTTTGGAGCCAAATACAATCTAAAGAGGTTTTAATGATTTTAAATATTTTTAAATCGTCTGCAAAAAGTAATACTTTTATATTTTTATCAAATATGTTAACAATATCGTTAATAAATAGTAAAAATAAAATTGGGCCTAAATGTTAAATATTAAAAACACTTAAAAGAAAGTTTAACCATAGATAAAAAAAAAACTGATAAAAAAATCTTCGATGATTGGCACCTTTCTAACACTGATACATATCAGTGGAGTGGTTTTATTTTAAGTCTACTAAAAAAAACAACGTTTAATTGAAAATGTACGTTTCGTTATCAGTTAATCAATATATGTTTTTTTTAATATCTAAAACGTTTCTTGTACTGAATAAAAATGGTAGCCAAAAGCACGTCCCGGTTAATCCATTGATACAGTCGGTAACAAGCGCGGCGCCTATCTCGTTAACGTGTCTAGACGGGGCGCCGGTGGGGGAAATGGGATGGTGATTGGGGGATAATAATGGGGGGAACAAGACAGGGGCGGGGGAGAACCGGAAGCGCCACCACTACCTGACTTTGATTACGCGCGCTGAAAACATCAATAGCGGATGCGGAAACCTAAGCAGCTACGCGAATCAAATTAAAGAGGTACTTGCATACTGTAGGCATACCGCTGATAGCTCCGTTGTAACAACTCTTTTTTAATGATACACGTATCAGAGGCTATGTTGAAGCTCTCATTGGTAGTACCAAATCAATATTTCTAGTCGAAGGTATGGAAAATGAACAATCAATGTTGCAAATTCCTACCTACAGACATATGCAAAATATGCAAAACAAAAGTTCATTTAAAAAAAGATCATCACCTCCAATTAACCAGTTTACAAGGAGTATTTCATATTTCGTACATATATATTTTTGAGTACTTATGTATAGGTATATGTACTGCATGTATATATTTACATATGTGTTTTCTTCTTAATTCTCATTTGTGCGCATTGCTATCATTTTGTTATTATACCTTATATG
Source organism: Halesus radiatus (assembly GCA_022606495.2). Lineage (NCBI taxonomy): Eukaryota > Metazoa > Arthropoda > Insecta > Trichoptera > Limnephilidae > Halesus > Halesus radiatus. The sequence goes on from JAHDVE020010942.1 coordinate 52,179, forward strand.
TCATCTTTTTGTCCGAAATTCAACTACTTCAAAATTCGTTTCAATCATTTGTCTTTAAATTATTATAATTTTTTTAATTAGTAAAATCTATTTGTCATTATCATAATACGTATATAATAACGTAGCTGAACAACCACTCTTGTAAATTATCATCTAAATGCAGACGTTTCACACCTAGTGAGATGGGCAATACGTCAGAACCAATAATAAATGTTTATATATCTAATTAAATAAATAATTGGTGGGCATCTTCAGTTTGAAATTGCCTAGTGTTTAGTTTTGACATTTATTTTTTTATTTTTGGCTTCAACAAAATCGATGTTATAAAACGTCAAAAGTCAACGGAAGTCTCAGTGTTGCTATATTTATTAAAAAAATCATTGTGGAATTTAATGAAAATAATTAAAAGAAATCGCGAGCCAGACATTTTTATTTTAGTGATATCACGAGCTAAAAACAGAATGTAATTATTTAATTATAAAAAAAAACTATGTCCACTCGCGCAGAAGGGTGCCTCCATGAGTAGGTGTGAACTAAACTCGACGGCGCAATACCCTGACTTTTGGCAGGTTGTACCAAAACACGCTTCCACTTCTGACTGAAGTTCTCTTTATTGTTTGGTGATGTCGTATACCGTTCCCTGCTGGGCGGTATGCCCCGCAAAATCTCTGTCGTACGTTCCATATCCTGCACATGTCTGCAACACTATTAGAACGAAATGCAGTACCGTTATCCATGAGCACTTCATCGGGTGGACCTCTTTCCCGAAACACTTCTTCTAATAATCGAGGTTATGCTCTCTGACTCGATTTCCCGCCATGTAGAAAATCCGCTTGGCCCGCAGTCGATGAGCGTGAGGAAACGTTTCCTACCGAAATGTGTCACATCATTTTCCAAACGACTCCAGCAGCATTCGTGTGTGTAAGTTTTGGGCATATTGCCTATTTTATGTACTAAAATAAACAAAATAAAAATATGATATGTTACTTTAAAAAAAAGTATTATGTTTCACATTATGGTGATCTGTAATAGTGGTAGGTACTGTTCGAAAAGAAGATCATATTTTAAGTTATTTACTAAATTTTACTTTTCAAAAGAAAGACAAATATTCCCTGGTTACGAATAACCTGACAATATTTGAAAATCTCCTACTACCATCACAGTAAGCGGAAGATGTTGTTTGTGTTGTAATGGAGGACTTAGCCAGCCGAGGAATTGAACTCACGACGCCTGGACGAGACCCAAACGCGATGCCAACTCAGCCACTGACCGGTCTAATAATAATAATTTAATATTCGGACATGTTATTTTGAAAGCCTTTCCGAGCGAGATAATTCCATGAAAAGTGTATAAGAGTATACCGATAAAGGCATTTATAAGAATATTATTCTGATAGGAAGAAAACCTCAAAAGACGTCGGAGCTTTTTTACTCTTCGGGAAGGATCTTTAAAGATCCGAGCCTCTTTTCCCAGTCAATGAAAATTATTACACATTTCTAAGGCTTTTACTGGCCTTTAAAAGAAAGATTTTCGACTCCCAATATGAACAGGGCAACAAGTGATGGTGAATTTTTTGAGATTGAATTAAAATTTAACGTCTGGCAACAGAGCATTCAATTAAACTCGATATTTTGAATAAAATGTTAACGTAAATTTTATATACTGACATTGTTCAATTTAATCTGTGATTTATTTTATTTATAACGTACTGAAGTACCTGGTATTACCCGGGGTTATTAACAGTTTGGAGTGTAGTTTTGAGGTTATGATATTGTATTACCCCTACCCAGTAATTTTCCTTTTATTTTTAACGTCAAGTATGCAAAATTTCATCAAAAAGAACTAAAATTCTGGGTGGGAAAGGGGGATGAGGGATGGTTTTTCGAAATATTATGTAGCTAGTTATCTTTATCTTTTTTTAAAGGTCAAGTATTCAAAATTTCATCAAGCTCGGAATAAAACTGTAGATTTTGTAAAAAACAAACCTACCCAATTATGCATAGACACTTTTTTTTAAATATAAATAGAAGATAGATTAATACCTTAATATGTAGTTCAGATTTTTCCCTCTGGGTATACGCCATCTTTGGGGATACTGTGCGGAGAGTCTTTTAAAGAAAATGAACGAGTGAAACCTGGGTTTTAAAGATATAAATTTTACAGGAGGGAGGAAATAATTGTTTTAAGAAATTCATTCGTTTGCAAAATACTGACGACATTCACAGAAATTGGAGGATAAACTTTTATATTAAAATTATCTTTATAAATTAGAGACTGTTAGAATATGTCTGATTAAAACTATTGTACAAGAAAGAAAGAAAAAAATAGGAGTGTAAAAGTATATTCATGTAATTGACCAAAGATCGAAATTCTTTCTTGAACAGATAATAGGTAGTCGAAAGGTCTAATCTAAATCGGTGTAATCAGTTTTCTTTCAAATCGTTGTAAAGCTCACTTCTTTATTGATTTAACTCTTGAAGCACTGTAGTATAAAAAATCAATCATCAAGAAAATAAATATTTCTGTGAAAACCACCCTTAACAATTATAGGAAGTAATTTTGAAACATAGATTCTTAACTAATGCATCACATTTAAAAAAATTTTTTTCGGCTCAGACAAAAATTCTAAAAAAAAAAATCGTATTTTTTAAACCAGGGCAATTTTTTATAAACCGGAAGTACGGGATATAATTCATGAGTGTGGAAAAAAAGTATTAATTAGCCATTTTTGTTAGTACATAGATATATCGCTTTGGTGAGCTACAGATTCAAAAGAAGTTTTTTTTTGGGTAGAATATTTTCAAAATGGAAAACACATGTATGTACCTACTTAAGAACTATATTATTTAAATATATTTTGAATTTCAAATTAATGTTTCTTTGTTTCATGGTTTACAGATAGTAATAGTCGTCACAAGGCATTACTTTCGCTGTCAAATCAATTATGGCACCCAAACGACAAGCAAGAATTCACAACTTCATAACTTTATTAAAATAGACTGCTGTACTTTTTTTCATTCACGAGAATCTCATCATCCACGGGGAAGGGGTTATCTAAGTATTCGTAGTCGCTCCCTTCGTCGACGTCTCCAGCTGTCAGCTATCGGTGATTCTTCTCACGTCAGAAAATAATGTAATAAGATGAAGGTCTTTAGCATTCGTAATCAAGTGGTTCTTTCCCTGAACGTAAGTTGATTTTTCCCCAGAATATCGAAACTTGCTCTAATCGCCTTATTTCGGCATTAAAGGTCAGCACCCAAAAATACACACTTCCTAGTCTGCTAACGCAAGATATAATATGAATGATTGATCTGTAAATTCTATCCGGGTTGTTAGAAAATGCATAGGGTTTCAAAAAACATAAATCCTAAAACTATAATTTTTCAATTCTAAGAGAAACATTAAAAATTGGGAAAAAAATCACAATTGGATTTTTTTCTGTAAATCTAAAAAATCGCAAATGAAATTTTTTCTCAGGAGAGCATTTAAACTAAATACCATGGTTGTACTGATGTTTTTTTTTTAATATTAAAAAATAACAAATCATACATTAATCTTTTATGCTCTGAATGGGTTTAGCAAATATTATTAATTAAGTATGTTTAATTAAATATTTATTAAAAAGTCAACGAGACGTTTGCTGTTTTTACAAAATATTAAGACCGTTGCTATTTTCTCTTCAAAATATGGAGAATTTGCTATGAAAGAAGGAATGAAAATCATAATTTTACAAATGTCAATCGCTGAGTGATTATTGCGCCACGCAGCGGTAAAAATGCAAAATAATGGACATTTGCGGATTTTCAAACAAACTTTTGTGGAGAATTGTTGTTTTTATAAAAGTTTTATATTTTTGACAGTCAATTTGAAGGACACATGATTTTTTAGAAATATTTAAGAATAACCGGTGCACAAACCCATAGACAAACAAAATGAAGTAAAAACTTTTAGAAAAACGTGGGCCATTGAGGTTTTCTTCCCAAGGTCTTCGATTGCCTTCAGTGGATTTTAAACTGCACCTATTTTCAGACATTTTGATATATATTTCAAAGAATTTAAAACCTAACGTAACATAACAACCCGTGTAGAATTTACGTATAAATAATTTGTAGTATTGCTTGAGTCAGCAAACTATGATGTGATGTTTAGATTCAGTTTTGAGTGCTGGCTATTAATTCTACACCAAAATGAATGCACGTGGTGATAACCATCTCATTGTCGAAATTTTTTTCCGTAAAAAGGTTTTATCCTTGGACCCTTCAATTCTTTAAAACAATGTCCTCCCTTTTTGTTTCATGATATTGTAATAAAATGTTGGGTTCGAAAAAAACCTGGATATTTCAAATACATCGACACGTTACCGCTTCTGCGTGGGATGTCAATTTAATAAGAATTTTCTTTGAACCCACTCATCCTCTCGAACTCAAATAAGGTTCTGATAAAAATCTTTGCCTAAAACAGATCTACAATACCAATACAGAAAAGAACCCCATATCCCAAGGGTTGGATGCCAACCCTTAGCCCACGTGGTTTATTATTTTGGGATCGCGAAGGAATTAATTAATAACAATCCGGAGCCTAAGGCCACCATGAAATTTTTTTGACAGGGGGTTTTCAGATTTCGTTTTCTTATCTGTTCTATATAAGTCTACTCATTTAACTATTTTTGTTTTAACCCCGTAAGCCTCGGAAGGATATTTAGCCACACACATCATATTCCATAAGAGTCGCTTACGGACACATCTAGTCGCGGGCGTTCATACACGATAAACGTATTTTTTTTTATCTTCTTTCTATTTAAAAAAAATAAATTATTGAATACATTTAATACTAAAAAGCGTAATTATATAAAAATAAGCCAGTAATGTAGACATTGATAAATTATACATGCATCGAGGATAAGCCGCAATACATTATGGCAAATACCACGCGAACAGGCAGGTTTTGTCAAGGGTAGAGGAACTCGGGAGAAAGTACGCAATATCCGGCAACTTATTGAGAAATGTCGAGAGTTCAATTTGCTCGCTACGCTTTGCTTCATTGACTACTCCAAAGCATTTGACTGCGTACAGTAGAACCATCTGTGGAAAGTACTTAAGGATGTAGGAGTTCGTAAACACCTAGTATTTATCGTTAAAAACCTGTATACCGAAGTAGGACACGCATGTATTAAGATTGACACCAAACTTTGGACACATTTGAAGAAGGGGGTACGTCAGGGATGCATTTTCTCACCAACGTTGTTTATTATATATTGGTAATATATAATGTGTAAGGTTATTGATGGTTGTAAAGGTGAAATTAACATCAGATATGCAGATGACACTACCCTTATCGCCTCTTCTGAAGAAGAAATGAATCATCTCCTTGCCAACATAGAAGAAGAAAGCCGTAAACTAGGTCTACTGATCAACAAAGCCAAAAAAAAAACTAGTGGTGATCGACAGGGCAAACAGCTTTGTAAGAATAAATGCTCTCACAGATTTAGAAACGACAAATAACTTCATATACCTAGGCTCGTCTATAAGTGATGAAGGAGGTTGTAAAATAGAAGTGAAAAAGGATTTGCATGACAAAAGACGCCATGAGTAAGTTGCAAAATATAAGGAATGACAGAGGCATAACGAAGGCCACCAAGATGAGACTCGTCCGGGGGCCGATTTTCCTCATATTCCTTTACGGTGTGGAAACATGGACACTCAGAGCCAGTGAAAGAAAGCGGATAGACGCCCTCGAAATGTGGTGCTGGAGGAAAGTGCTCAGGATTCCATGGACGGCCTGGCGCACAAATACCACAATTCTGGAAGAGCTTGGCATCCACAATAGGCTATCAACTGCCTGCCTACAGTGTACCTTGGAAATCTTTGGACACGTCGATCGCCAAACGCGAACTCCAACCTGGAGAAGCTCATGGTCACTGACAAAGTGGAGGCAGAAGAAGTAGAGGAAGGTCACCGATGTGTTGGAGTGACCAAATCTAGCAGTTGTCCGGAACGACGGTGTCCGCAGCCCTCCACGCAGCGCAGAATCGCGAGGAGTGGAGGTGTCTTATACACGAGGGAGATTGGAGCGAGGGTCATGATCTTCTGCAATGAGGGAGTGGAAGAACATTATGGTGCAGTCAACTGGGCAGTGCTTGTTCTAAGAAACTAATCAGTTTTATAATGCGAAGATATGTAATTTTAAAGAGAGAAATAATTATTCTCGGTTTATTCCAAATATAACTATTCCAAGTAACTATTATATTAGTATAATTCAATACATTTATTGACTTATTCTCGTTAGTTTTCGTCAAATAATGATACAATAATATCACGTTTTAATTTGAGCACTAATTTCATATCAGAAAAGGTTGAAGATAATGGGATATATTTAAATTGAAATTTGTAGCCTGAATTTAATAAGAAATTCATAAAAGAGATGTTTTTTAGTGATCCAAGAAATTTTTATAATCTGAAAAAAATTATTACAAAATGTCGGATATTTTATGTTATTTTCTCGGGGAATTCTAAGTAACTAGTTCCATAAACGAGAAAAAATTGAAGTGACAGTATTCTTGCAAATTCCCGTGTTTTCTACATTTCGTATTCTATAAATTTTTTCGATATTTGGAGTAAACTTACAACATTTTTCGTGTTTAATATTAAATTATTTTTATTTATTAACTAGCTGATGTATACCCGGCCTTGCTCCGGATCTTTTTTTTGTATAATGTTATGAAGTAATGAATTATTGCTTGTCGTTTGGGTGCCATAATTTGACAGGGAAAGTGATGCCTTGTGGCGACTATCACGATCTCTAAATAAAGAAATATTCATTTCAAAAATTTATTTCATTTGAAACATTTATTTTTTCAAAATATATGTAAATTATAAAGATCTGAAGTAGTAACCACTTGTAATTGTGTATTGGTAATACTTGTGTATTATGTTTTGAAAATATTCTACCCAAACAAACCTTCTTATTTTTAATATATAATCTGTGGCTAAACAGAGTGGTATATCGATGGGCTAATCTTAATACAACATGGCGGATTCAATGTTTTTCATACTAATTTTAAAACGTCATAGCAACAGTTTTACACATTGGATTACATTAAAACTACTCTTTAAACCTTCCTGGTACTAATTAGAACAAACTGTGCTATTTTCAGCGAAACCGGCATAGTAATTTTAGAGAAAATAGAGGAAAGACAGACAAACACGTATTTTTATATATAGAGATATCAATGCATATTTCAAATACAGACACCTTAAAGGTAATTTTATCTAGTTTTTCAAATAATATTTGAATATTTTCAAAAATAATTTAAATGTCTCGGAAACATTCCAAAATTCCATGAGAAATTTCAACGTTGTTGGCACTTCTAGGCAAACATATTTAAAACCCTGAAAGGTTAATGCTATCACTTTCGCGCGTTTCCGCCTACAATATATATTTTTTTATTTCGTTGATCCAGCGTGTTTTAGGTCACGAACGCATTAAAGTTATCTACATTTACACGATAATTGTTTTTTTTTTAATTTTTTCATCAACAATATCGGCAATTAATTGACAATTGCAAGCACGATTTCAAATCGCCCGTATCGTCTGAAAGTTGACATCGACCAAAATGTTGTTCGTTATTGTCGATGAACATAGTTACAAAAGGGTACACCTACCTTCGTTTTTATGAAAAATAATCTCGAAAAAAAACAGTCATTTTTTAACGTCACTCACTCACACACAGAATACTGCGCGTAGGTACACTATTAGAATACCCATATTAAAAAATCAAAACCATAAATCATGCTGTACCGAATCACTGATTTGTATTTATGTATTTTTTACTTGCTCGACAATGTCATAATATTAACAACGAAAATGTTATTTGTGTCATCGCGAGTTTTAAGATTTATTTTGCGAACGGAGCTGTGGGCTGTGCAGAACACTTGGAGTAAAAAGTGCAACTGTTGTCACTGCACGGTCTACATAGACTTACAAAAACTGTCTACAAAGCTCTGTTCACACGAAGAGCTTTTCAAGCCAAACGCAAAGAGACGATCCGTCGCCCGATTACACATAATATTATTTCTGTAACGCTACTTTGTAGGCTTTCACCTTGGAAACTTTAAAGTTTTGAAATATATAGACTAAAAATCGAAAGAGGTCAAGCGTTACTGGGAATAAAATATTTGTTTTTTGCAAAACCAGAATATTGCAAGCGGCTTTAAAAATTACCATAAATGCAAAAAATTAATAAAATTGTCGGATTTTTCTCTTTAAAATTCTTATTATTCTATCTACGTAGTTCATATTGACTATAAAATAGAACCAGCGGAAATAAAGTTTTCCCAATGAATAGAAAATCACCCATTTTCCCAATTTTTTACATGAACTCTACGTAGAAGGCCCCGAGGAAAACAATTAAAAATAATTTCCCTCAGAGCTTATATCATGTTTGGGGATGATGTGTGGAGGGTATTTTTAAGAAGAGGAAGTTCTGGGAAGGAAACAGGTAAGAGGGGTGAGTAGAAATCTGAAAATCAATATGTCCAGGAGAGACGGATGTATTAATCCATCTCTCCCACTGCGGTTCGAGACAATGGGTTGAGAGAGTCCGGTTGGAGACGTCAGGGGGTCTATCTCGCGATCTAATCCGTCACGCAGCTGGCGGGCAGATACATTCGCCGCCAAGACCTGGACAAACCTGACCCCATGAAGCCAGGCACCCATGCTAAGTCACCAAACGTAGCAAACCACTTTAGGTGACCTATGGCATAGGTATTGGTTATCCAATGATTGGTTACCGGGCAGCGGTACCCATACGACGATGAAATTCGCTGAAATCCCTGAAATTGCTGATATAAAATTGGAGATTTAGAAAAAAACTATTATTTTAAATAATATCTATTTATACTTTTCATGTTGGTGATAAGAATAAAACCACCTTCTTTTACACCCTCCACTTATTGGATTAATTACTGAATTGATGATTTAGAAAAAAAATCTAAATACTGAGCAAATGTTAAGTTTATTAAAATTTTCGCCAAACTCGTACAATACTTTTGAGTAATATTACGAGGTTTAAAATGCTTTTAAAATACCTCATGAGAACGCCGACTGCAAACCGCGTATAATGATATTATTAGAGGATATTAATTGGCTGGCGCCACGAAACACTGCTGTCAGTAGTCAGATGGACCGTGCTGTAATTATTGTTATTGGTTCGCCAGACACGACACCCAACTGACAGTTGACAACTGGGTAACTAAGTACTAACTGACGTGACAGGATGTTCAACAGCTGATGGTCTTTAGTACATACAATAGAGGTTGGTCTTATTCTGAATTGGTTGCATTGTTGCACCCAATATTTTACAATGTCTATAATGATAGCGAAAAAAACTCTCAAATGTAACCATAAATAGACTCCTGGTCCATGGTAATGAGAACCTACTGTGAAATAGCTTACTAATTTTATGTCTTTGAATCAGATAAAAAGCAATACATTGAAGCATGTCACAAATTAGCCTGAAAACCATTGAATAAAATAAATTCACTTGTTGTTAATATAACACTAATACACAAGAAAACAATAGATAGCCACCGGACTTGACAAACTAGACACTAAACTAATAAAAGAGACAAAGCATCAAATAGCTCTCCGTTTCACCTATATCTGTAATCTGAGCATTGCTAGCGGCATATTTCCCGGCCACTATCCCACAAACTATAGATCTATCTCACTTTTAAATGTTCTTACAAAAGTACTGGAAAATCTAGTGAAAAATCAATTAGTAGATTACTTAGATGAACATAAAATTTTATTAGATAATCAGTATGGCTTTCGAAAAAATATAAGAGTACAAGATGCAATATTAAAAGTAACAAAAACCATTCTTAAAGATGTGGACCAAAATAAAAATTGCATTGTAGTTTTTCTGAATCTAAGTAAAGGTTTTGATACAGTGTCTCATAAAAATCTCTTAAAAAAATTAGAAAACAGGTATAAAAAAACATTGCAGATAACTGCTTCAAATCGTATATAATTGAGTGCACCCACTCACTAAATGTAGGCAACGTAACAAGCCTAAACAGATATTTAACTTATGGAGTTCCCCAAGGAAGTACACTAGGTTAGATCCTATTTCTATTGAATATCAATACCATGTATCAGTTAACGATTAACGGTGATGTTATTTGCTTTGCATTATATATATTATTAACCGGTATTACAATACGGTTATTGTGTTCACTTCTGATTCTTAAACAAATGTACATGAGAAAGCTACTGAAAAAATCGAGAGGATTAAAAATTGGTTGGACAATAACCTACTGACACTAAATATTGACAAAACAAAGTACATGACATTTAGCATAGATCCCAGATGACCACCAAGACTTGATGAAAACATAACTATACACGACTGCACATTTAGAAAAAAAAACTACTTATGCAACCTACTAACTGGACTCCGGTAATCAAATTTTTAGGTGTTTATATTGACAATTATTTTAGATGGACAGAACAAATAAATAAAACGACGGTTAAAATCGGAAAACTCGTATTTCTTTAAGAACTTAAGTAATATAATGCCAACGAAGACTTTAAAACAATATACTATGCATTAGCCTAATCAATTATCACTCATGGTATGATCGGTTGGGGTGGTGCTGCCAAAACTAATATGGACACTCATGGTATGATCGGTTGGGGTGGTGCTGCCAAAACTAATATGGACACTCTTGACAAAGCCCAAAAAGCGTTAATTAAATTTATTACAAAAAACCTTTTAGATTTCCGGCAGTACAATTATTTAAGAACTTCGCTGTACTGAATATACAGCAACTATGTATCAAAAGTATCTCTATTGACTATCAAAAAGATAAACAAAACCATCATACTGCACAACACAATTACGAAACAAGACATAAACATCAACACATACTCCGAAGATAAAAACAACGTACGGACAAAAACATTACTACCATTTGGCACGAAAATGTTTTAATTTAATTGAAAAAGACATCAATGACATTGACCTTATAAAAACTGAAAATCTCAGATACAAAAGTCACACATGGATAGCCAACAAAGGCATTATCTCCTAAGAACATCGACCTGTTTTTTTTTTAACTATTTTTCTTATTTCTCAAAACTTTTACCAAATAACAACAAACTTCACGCTATATTTTTTCACCTTTTTCCTGGTTTCTTTTTTATTTATTTTTTTGTCTTATCTCCTTATAATTTAAGATATTAGAATTATTTCAATTTCTACCCCTCGGAACAGGCTCAGACTAGTGAGGTGGTTTATAGCAAATCTTTTTATTTTTTATATATACCTACATACATATCAATATTTCTATATGTATTTTTTTATACTCACTGTAAAATTTTTAAACCGCTGTATGTAATTATGTATTTGTTTGATTTATAATAACAAAAATAATAAAAAAAAAGATCTTAAATAAGTAATGAACTCTATCGTTCAGCATTACCAACACTTTTTCATTGTTGTTGTCTGTTTACTTCGTTTTAAGAGGAACGGCTGCGCGGCCTGTTTCATACAAAACTTAACTTTGGATTTGAGGTCAAAATATTCACCTAAACCTTCTGATCTTTTTTTAATCAACAAGTATAGTAAATATCTAGTACGGTTTAGAAGTAATTTATTTATTTTTGTTTTACTTTATGAAATACAGGCCATTAAAGGAATTGATTTTTCGCGATTTTAGAGGCACCTTTAACAATTATTTGGTGGCTAACGGCGGTTTAATAAAAAGTTTTACCCCGTCTACTTTGAAAATATAAAATAAAAAAATATATTAAAATAAGCATTATGGTGGACTTTAAATTAAATTAAAAACGACCAGTTTACGTTTGAACACAAATTTTCCGTACATACTTTAAAGTATCGACCCAAAAAAACCTTTATTTTTAAAAGTTTCGTATCTATATTTTTATTTACGTGTTCATATTTACATAGCATATGTAATTTTTTTTTTAAAAATAAAAACAAAAAAACAAAAAAGATAGAACAAGGAGTGTATGCCAAAACAAATACCCATCCCTTTACCTCTCCTGCGGGGAAATAACGCTATGTTTAGTTATTTATAAAATATGCTATCCACGCAATCGCAGCATCGTGCAAAATTTAAAGCAAACTGGAATATGTATTTTCAATTATCTGGTAATTGTATCCGCTGAGAATATTATGTTAACCTTTTCATATATTTTATGTGTGTGTAGCAAAATACTGTTAAACGACAATACCTCCAGTTCTTGACATTTGATGGCAACATGCTACACTAGCGCCCTCTAGCGGCCCGAGTTGTAAAAATTGTGTTTTAATACGTTTCAATAGATTTTCTGTGAAATATATTCTTCATAAATCACTAGAAAATTAAAAAAATATATATTAGGCGACATACATATGATTTTACTCCTTTTTTGATCACATATATGTATTTTATTAAAAGCTTGTAGGATTGTAACATGTTGGTTTTTTTTAACCAAGCTACGCGTATAATCAAATATCATAGACGTCAAAATACTGACAACATGCTACAATAGCGCCTCTAGCGGCCCGGGATATAGGGTTCCAAACTGTAATGCTATTATAATAAATATTTTATTTTCTTCGTAAACAATTTAGACACTACCCAATAATATTAATTACTAATATTATCTTCTTCAATGATTAAATATTACAATAATGTTTATAAATTTCAATAAGTTATTAAAATAAATTGAATATTCTTTGTAATAGATGTCTCATATAAATTAAAATCGGGTGGATATATCCTAGACACTATCTAGATTACAATTATATTCGAGAAGAAGTTTGTAATCATCATAAAGCTAGCAGCCAATAATATGGGATTTAATGGAGGATAATATTGACAAGTCTTGAAGTAAAGGTATGATATCGATGAAGATGGCGGAAAGTGAACTGGTCTCACTAACTCAGTTGGTAGAGCGGTTGTCCCGGTAAGACAGAGGTCCTGGGTTCGATTTCCAGGTGCGACTGATAACTTTTTATTTTATGTGTTTTTTTTTCGGTCTCGTGTTTCATTTAAGATTTGTTAATATTATCTTATAAGCTTCAATAAGTTATTAAAATAAATTTAATTTACATTTAAATTCACTTTAAATGCTTAAAAAGAAAAAAAACTTGAACTAATTAATAATTCCTACACAAAACCATGTACAGTGCGACCTTAGAACGAGGTACCCCAGTAAGGTCACATTAAAATCATCAATCGTATATACTTGTCGTCCCTTTTTGCTAATAGCAACATTAGTCACAACAATATGTAAAACAAAAGGGCCGTTTCTCAGTGAATTTTCGTAAAGAAATATTAAATATGTGTTATTCGGGTCAAATCTAATTGTGTAATTAATATTCATTAAAATAAGTTTTTAGGAATCAATGATCAAATTGAGAAATAATGTATTTGACTAAATAATAAGATAGAGTGTGCCAATGTAGTCATTTTTGTAGATAATTTGTACAGTTTGAGAAGAAATGTCCTGCTATTACAATACTTAAAAATATGTAACAATGATTGGGCTAATTATATTATGTGTCTATCGCTTCATTGAGTAAGTTTATGTAATTTGTGTATATTAACTGAGTATGTATAACTGGGTTGTTCTCACATGTGGACATCTGTAAAAACCCGGTATAAATAAATAAATTTATTCAATAGATCCGTAATCACTTTTCATAATTAATAAATAATTAAGAATTACTTTGTTTAAACCACTGTTTTTAATATATCAAGATTAAAAATATAGAGTATATTGTTAAAGGTTAAACATTGGTTTATTTGCCTAATATAATATAAAAAGTTTATGATTGAATTTACACAATATAACTTAGAACACGATATGACAAATAAAACTAATTGAATACGGAACAAAGAGAGGTAATCTAATCTAGCCGAACAACATGAATAGAATGATTATATTAGGGAAAACCGGCAACTCTATAGGATGATAGATGTCACTAGTATCGCCGTGCTTCAGGTGTTTGACGCTATCGAAAAAGTAATTCTTAGCGGCCAGTTCAGCGGGTAGAACTGGTAGCTAGACATAAATTTAAGATTTGGTTATTTTTTCTAGTCCTAATCAGCTTTTCAGAGCCCAACACAAAAATAAAAATAGTATAACCTAACAACATTAATCTGAAGTATTTAGTTAATATTCCTGGAAACTTTTCTCAAGTTTCACCTCTGGTTTCATTTCATGAAACTTGTGTGGTCTGTATGAATAATTATTGGACTGGGCCATTGACACAAAACTCTAGCGAGCAGTTCTCTGGTTGGTACAAAATGAGATTAAATTACATTGAATGGATTTATGGTTTGTATCAGGATTTGTAAATTATGGAATCCATCAAGTAATTGGTTAAATTATAAAAAAAATTACTAAATATAATATATTATGGAAAATTAGATTGAAAAAATAATGCACATACCTTGGTTAGTAGATTCCATACTAAATACTTTTCAATTTGGGAGGCGGGTATGGATACCGCTACCTGGGAACCATTTATTGGATAACCAAAACCTCTGCCATAGGTCACCCGATTTGTTCGCTACTTTTAGTGAATTATCAGGGGTTCCTGTGTTCATGGGGGTGAGGTTTGTTCGGGTCTTGCCGGCGGATGTGGCTGCCAAGTGCCTGGAAGAGGCCGGTTGAGGGAGAACCATTGGCCTCTACAGCCGGACTCTCTCGACCCATCGCCTTACACCGCAGTGGGGGGATGGATTAATACACCTGTCACCCCTGGTCACACTGACTCCCAGATTCCTACCCATCACTCATACCTTTTCCTTGCTAGAACTTTATCTCCTTAAAAAGATCCCACATACAGCATCCCCAAAGATGACATAAGCCCTGAGGGAAATTATTTACCTGAGGGCTTCCTGTGCGGAGTTAACGTAAAAAAAACACATAAAACAAAAACAAGTAATTTAGTATTTACTACTGATGTTCACACTCTGAGCTTTGCAAAACAACCGGTTTAGGATACACTTTCAAATAATAATAAAAAATACTAATAAGCGCCAGTCATTAGTCATTAAACCTGTATAAAAGTTATTTATTTGGGAAACTATTTTTTTATTATTAATTCTATGGGATCGCAGCACTTTGGGGGGGGGGGGGGGGTTCGATCCCCATTCAACCGAAAGTGGTTATTTTTGATAACCCTATACCGAGCTTGTTCTATTAATAACACTGGTTGAACTACTGTAATTACACCTATCTGAAATCGTCCGGCCTTTGAACGCCAGCTCGTGCTTGCGGCGGGCATAATCTACTTAAGTGGGGTGGGGGCCCGACCTACACAAAACGGCTGCAGACTTTTAGACTTAGACACCTGTTTAAATATATTATGCAACCGCAATAATCTAGCCACTAGCTGATTGCAAGTAAAATGCTTTCACCCATAGATAATAGAAACAGGAGAGATGTGCCACGATCCATTATTAGTATGACATCCCACACAGAAAACTGGCGCCATGATCGTTCACCTATACTACTGCAAATCACATCTGCACATAGCGGCGCTCCGCCTTTGTTTCTACCTACACACCAAACGCATAGTACGTGCAGTTTGTTTATAGCTCGGCGACAGTCGGCACGCTTCCATGCTATGTATCCCTTTGTTTTTATTATCGACATCAATGCTTACACCGAATCAATTATTCGGTGGTAGATACTCTTAGTGTAGCCCTGGTGAAAGACCAACATGCATACAGGATCGAAACGTTGCTTGAAATGACTTTAGCCATGTTTGGCGACCAGATCTGAATAGCCAGGTAATTTCCTAACTTCCTCTTTACCACCTCCTTCCCTTTCCAACTCCCTTCAGCCTGACAATATGGGTACAGCAATTGGGGATGACATAGTCCCACTAGCTTCGGATAGTTAGGAGCAGTTGGAACTCTAGTGCAGTATTCATAAAAAATGTAGATCAAATGAAATGATCAAGCTGAAAGTGCAAAACATGTACAGTACAGCAAACTTAATACATACAATAAATGATTTATTTTTATGAGTACTAGAATAACAAATATCCATAGTCGCCGCGGACACGGTCACCTATTATATTCCTGAGGTTTACATGCTCGGCACGGCTTCCCGCCGAAGCGCCACGAGTATGTTTTGTATGAACTATTTCTTAGGACAAGAAGTCCCATAGCCGCTGAATTCATAACGCACACATGAAATTCATTTACGACCTGCTCTCGGGCAGCATTACCTATACGGGCGGGTGGATTTTTCACCGCTAATTTGCATGGCTCGCTGTGGCATAATTATGAAACAGGTTTGTTTTATTTTCACATCTTTTTTATTGGGAAGTAAACAATAAAATAAACTATTTTCGAAGACGTTAAAATAAATAAATATAAAACTGGTACTTACTGTTGCTCAAAATAGTTTTAATAAGGGATGCTTATAAAAATATGTTAATATTCGTGTAATAAACAATACATGAAAAATATTTTGTAAGCCTTCCCTAAATTCTGCAAATTGGTGGGGATGAATGAATGAAATTTTGGAGGAATAAAAATTGATTTTATTTTGGAACAATTTATTGAACCTTATAAACCTCATTGTAATTAATACCAGCTGCCACCGTTATCTTTTTCTTTTCTGTGTCTTTTCGGTTTCGTGTTTCGATTTGGGAATTGTTAATATTATCTTCAATGATTAAAAATTGACTTAGGTAATTGGAAGTATAAAAGCAACCGTGCAGACATTTTATAGTTGATAAAAAATGAGGGGGCTGCGGTCGTTTAAAAAGTTTTAATTAACAACACAAAGATGACTCATAGGAAATTATTATAAGTTTGAAAAATGTTCCAGGGCATGTTATTTTTTAATTTCACCAAACGATATCCAGAAATTAGTGGTACTTTCCGAAAGGAGATGATTGATTCTACGTTACAATTTAAGACAATTTTTTTCTTTTAATCTTTAATGTTTTACAAGGAAGACAATTACACGGAAAAGGCTATTATTTTTTCAATTTCTGAAATTTTTGTATCGAAGTGATCATTTGTTAGACATTAGGTAAATAAAAATACAAAAAATCAAAACCATAATTTAAAAAAAAAAAACGAATTATGACTTTTTGCATTGTGGAAAAATTTGAATGTGGGGAAAAAAATTTCAAAGACATACTTAACACATTGGTATTGTAGTAATGAAAATATTTGGTGTCACTTTATCAAATGTCTACACGTTATTGCCAAGCTATAATTTGAAGAAAGCTACCGAGCAACCTATCGTACAGAAAAAAATATTCGCTACTGCTAAAGCGAATAGCAGAAAAACGGTAAAAAAGGGGTCAAAGCTCCATAATTCGTTGCAATTTGAACCAATGCACGCACTACCCCTTGTTTGCCCACAGCCTTCAGATCTACCCAGCTCCCGGATTCTGAGCCGTGTAGGCACTCTATTCAGCAGTGGCGTGCATTGCTCTGTGACCAAAGGTAGGCTATAATTTTTCAAGTTGAGGCATGAATCACGCATAAAATATTTGAAAATGGCCATTTTTTTTAACATTGTGGTCAATAGGATAAATGAGCGTACAAGTAATTCCTCACCAAATTCACGGGAAAAATACATTTTGATCAGATATCTCCCGTTAAATATTTTTTTCAGACTTTTTCAATTTTTTTATGATTAAGGCAGGCTTTTCTTTTGGCAGGCAAAGGTTTTCAACCTTTATGGACTGCACGCCGCTGGTGTTCAGGCAGGGTTAAGGCGGGGTTCGCGTGTAGTAAAGCCCCGGTGGGCTGGCACTGTTCCAAGAACCCAACTTCATTTTAAAGTTTCATTCGAGTGAAAACATATTCGGAAACGAAAGGTGAACGCTCGGCGTAGTTTGTTTGTAAGGGATGTTCAAGACAATAGGTACCCACCTAATGGAAATAAACTCACATTTTATGTAAAACGTTATACTTATACAAGCATATACATTGCGACCAAATAATTTAGACGAAAATTTAGGGTGCTGCGATCGTCGGTTTTAAAAGGCAACACAAAAATAGCTAAAAGGAAAATTAATGTAAGAATAAAAAAGTCAAATGGTCCAAATGCATATGTTCAGAAATTAATAGTTGTTTAGAACGGAAGATTTTGGTTTTCTGTGCCATGTAAAAATTGGAGGAGAAATCTTTCCAGCTGCGGACCGTTGTCCGTGAGAAGAGGCTTTATATGGTAACCTCTGGCACTGCCAATTACTAAAAAAAAAAATTTCAATTTGTGAAAATACTAGAGAGTATGTACAATAAACGCTTTTAATCAGATTTCGTATCACATTCGCTGTATTAAAAAAATGTTCGAATTAGGCAATTTTTCTGGACGCCACAGCACGATCAACATTATCCCCTTTAGTCGATGTCGCTTAGTGATATATGCATACTTTGTATCCAGATTAGGGAAGCTTCGTTTCGGAAACATTTTAATATTTACATATTAAATAGTGGTTTATACAAAACATTTCTTATCAATTTTATTAAAAATGTATTTTTATATTTATCGAAGGAGAAATTAATTTATTAATGACGTAAGTAAAAGAGTTAATTATTGATTACGTAGGTAAAATAGTTAATTGTTAATTACGTAAGTACAATGAATGACGTTTGTGTTGTTAAAACATCAATTTTTTTAAAACGGATTTCTGCGCACCCCATTCAAATTATTACGTACTATCAGTTTGAGACTCATTTGCGATAACGCGAATTTCCCCATTTGTTATTCGAAAACTAAATTTTCCGGGAATAACGCAAAATTCGTAAATTTCTGGTAAATAACACCTAATATTTGTATTTTTCACGTAATATTCTGATATTTTAAAAGAAGAAAGCAATATTGTGTATTTCAAAAATGTCTTTATCCATTCTTTTGACTAGCTTCAATAGCCATAAAATGAAGCACAGCTATCTTCATGTCGATAACCCCGCGTACCGTTATTCTATTTTTATTTTTTGTTTAAATTTATCATTATACAAAAAAAGACAACATAAAAAAATGAAAACAAAAAAAAAATGCATCGATTTTGTTGGAAAATAATGTAACGGAATGGGACAACACATAAAAAAGAAAGAGACAAAACGTCAAAGGAGGGATTAAGAAGAAGTGGGAAATTTTGAATTAACGGAAAATATATCTGATATGGGACTGTAAGACAAATTAAGCAGATTATTAAGAATATTACCATAAATTTTAAAGGTTTTCCTTATTTCTGATGCTTCTAAATTATCTAATCTAATGCCAAAACTATTTTTGTGTTAAATACTAGTGCTGTGTTAAGATTATAGTTATGATATTTTTCAATTAGTTGGCGAATTCCGAAAAACCATAGCTATTTAAACGTCTAAGATGTTCTTAATTTAAAAAGCCAGTTACTACAATTTAATTTATAGATGCCCAGTAGCTAATTGGTATATTTCTGTTTCACTGTTTCATTGTTACATTTTATATTTTCTCTCCTTCCTTTATACTCGTATATATAGCATACTCGCATATGCTCATTCTATTGTATTTTTGTTCAGTTTTAAATTTTACCAAAATGAAGGTTGAGATAAGCGAAACCGGTTGGTGTTAATATAAAAATAAATTAGTGGTTTAAAACAAATTGTTTGTTTTATTTAATGAATACCAACCCCTTGGAATAACAAGGTTCCATCTGACACAGCAATGTCATGCGATAATGTGCTCTATGGAGATGAACTTTAAGGCTCATTATCGCATAACATTGCCGTGTGAGATGGAACCTTGTTATTCTAAGGGGTCGATATGTAAAACGACAAAGTATTGTTGTCTACGTAATTCTATCCCTGTAACTTGTAACTTTTAACAAATAATGTGTCATATACTTATATAATATTACCGCTTAAAAATATTTTTTGGTAGACAGCCCTGATGTTCGCTTTGTTACCTGAAAATGTCACCTGAGTTCACGCCATCTCTCTAGAGAATTTCATTCAAAACTTCAGAGTTAGGTACCTATGATCGAGTGGCGTGCATCGCTCTATGACCGAAGGAAGGCTGGGTATAGTTTTTAAACGGATATTTAAACGGTCGCATAATTTCTAAACTTAAATTAAAATATTTAATTAATATAAACATGCATGCATTATTGAAATTGGCGTATTAGGTAATAGCGATGAATACTAATTAAACAAAATCAATTGATACAACGTTAAAGAGGGACTAGTTAATGCGTTCATAAATATTAATTCGAGATAACGGGTAATGATTTTCTTCAGTCAAATACGTGTTATATCATTTTTTTCTCCACAGATGGCGGTACCGCAAAAACATTATTTCATAGTATGTCAATCTTTAACCTAGCGGTAGTGTTGGAAACTAAAAAAAAACTGCTAATGAAAAGGGAGTGAAGGGATATCATTATGTTCCTTGTTTCAAAACGAACATTTAACACTGTAGTGTTACTATTTAACAACTTTTCGTGATATGCGGAGGGGTGGCTTTGCGTTAAGTATCACACAAAAAACTAGATTTAGAAATTCAAATTTAGTATATTGTCATAAGTCAGGTTGCAAGTAAAGTACAAATTTGTCAAATGGAAACAATTTATCAATGTAAAACGATTGAACCATAAAAAATATTATGTTAGGAATAATACATTTTGGTCAGAAATTTTTAGCATTTTTCTTCTTCTTTTTATGGTTTGTTTTCTTAGGGTAGGCACAGCTTTTAAGTCTTTATGGACTGCACGCCACTGAGAGCAAACACTCAATAGAGCAAAAGTGAATAAAGCACACCAGCACGATTTTTTAATAACATAATGATGTTTATTCTACCCTGTTACTAGAGACATTCTTTAATAGTTTGTTCACCTTGAATACATAGTAGAAACGCCACTCGACGCGTGCGCAAATATTAATAATTCAAAAATTACGAAAGCAGTTTGCAAGTTCAGTTCACTTTTTCTGATCAATTAACAAAGATGGTTTAGAAAAACGTACACTGTTTTCATAGAGGTTCGTTTGCTGGTAGTCGATAATGTATCCAGTAATAACAAGTCTTGCGGAAAGCTCGTGGAAAAATGAATTAATAAATAAGCAGCGATGGATTTGACGGAAACCCAGGAAAAAGCGTTGCTGGTAGGAAACTTCGGGGTGTCATACGTGTTTTGCCGGGAGGCTGTTACTATGAAATTACCAGGGAACAGGATAAGAATGTCTGTACTCGACTCTTGTGTTTTTTTTATGCGAGTACCGCACAAGAGCCTCAACTGCCCGAATCCAGTGAGATACGGAATCCCCAATCGGGGTATATTGTGAGGCTGAAGGGAGTGGGCAAAGAAAGGAGATGGGGTGAGGAAGGTTGATAAGTACGTGACTCTTCAGATCTGGTCACCAAACACGATTAAAGCAATTTCAATTAACGTTTCATTATTCAATAATAATTATTATCATCTTTTTATAGCGTCATTTAGTGATAAAATCACATCAATGGCGTTTACTTTGTTAACGTTGGTAGCCCCTTCTAAAAAGATGTGTTTTATTATATGTTTTTATATTTCAATGGTGGTCTTTCACCAGGGCGATACTGATAGTGACTACCATTCTAAGTGACTAACTAACTGATAAGAGTAGAGTAGAATAATAGAAGAATGAAACAATTTAATGTATAATAGAGTATTAGGTATTTAACAATCTCCGAGAAAGTGTAAAAAAAATCAAAAATATCTTGAGAGGAGAACAAAATTGTTTTCGTAATGTATCAGGTACCTCTCTCTATTCTTTACATCTCAATACTATTGGAAATGATTCACCCATGACTTACCCATGAAAAAAAAATTGAACAAGGAATCTCAATGCAATACCCTACGAGCGGAAACGGAACATTGTTTGAAAATGTGATATGTTAATACGGAAGAGAGAGAGAGGGAGCGCGCTAATATAAATAACGCTTAGGACGTAAGAGATCGTTTAAAAAATATTTAATAAAACACGACATACATATTTAGAATAGAGCAAAAATCTCAAGACTGTAGCATTCGAAAAAACCCTGTGATTTTTTTCATACCTATAACATGTTAAAGAACAGAACCATACGACGTGTTATTTATATTTTTCAGATCATACTTGGCGAGTTGTTTTTCTATCTTTGGGAATTTCATATAATTACCTTTTCAACTAGACATCTGAATGGAGATTATCTTAAAAAATAACACAGGCATATTTTTTTAAGTGCATTAAATCTTCAAGTTTTTAAGGGAAATTTGTAATATGTACATAGAGATTCTGAATGCGGAGGTTTAACGTGTCCTTTTTTACATTGCTCCATAGCTTATGGCACGTTGCGAGTTGAGAATTATTATCTCCTAGAAATTCAAGACAAAACAAACCGAGAAAATTTCATGAGTTAGCTTTCATCCATGTGAACATTGTTATTATTTTGGAATACAAAAAAGAGAAAAATGTTCAAAGTCGTTTATAGACACGTCAGTTAGCAACGGTTATTTTTAAAACCCTAAAAAAAGGTAAAAATATATTTTATTTTGTTAAAAAATAATAGATTTATTATGTAAAAGAACATAATTTTTGTCAACCCTTTTATTTTGGAAACTTTTCATTATGTAGAAAAAATCACAAATTATATTGCAAAACATTTAGTTACCGCAAATTATTAAACAGTTGAATTAAATCGTTTAAAGTTTAACCCGGTGACTAATGATGGAAATAACAGTAGAATTAGCTTACCAGGCTATGCGTAGAACCTATTAGGAACACAGAACAAATTGAACTGACAGAACAACAACTAACAGCTGACTGAAAAATGCGACTACTGCTTTCTTTTCTTTGCTCAACCGCTAGAAAGTTTACAATCGAATAACCATCGTTCGGAAAGTTGCGCGGTTATATGAACACATCTCCTAGCGGCGAGTAGCAAAAGCTTACGAGCGAAAACCTACAACGAAGAAAAAATATGCAAATGGCAAGTTGACAAGCAGACAAGTGAAATAAAATTAATTCTTTTGGCGTACTATAAAAAAAAACCTACAAGCTTAAAAATACAACATCAAGGAAGCAATTTTAGAGCAAAGTTCTTTGAACCTGATATATCCTTTTGTAATACCTAAAATAAATGACCAAATTCACCGAAATACTTTTCTAAAATGTGCATTGCAGGTAATAAAAATTCCCAGACTAGACCGGCCATAAAATAATTTAGCACAAAGGCTAGCCGAACCTCTTGTTAGAAAAATTGTAAACTACTGCATCGTAAAATAAAGTAACTTTAATTGCTATTTTGGAAAGTCGGCAATTCCTTTGAGATTTTATGGGACGGCAATAAACACCTCAAAGGAATTGAGCCGCCCGACGGAACGGCCCGCTGAACATTGCGGGTGATAAAATAATACCTACAGGTAGAACCAAAACAGAGGGCTATAGGAGAGAGTCGGGTTCAGTCTTCCGTACAGGACGGACGAGTCGGGTGCAGTCTTCCACCGAGGAAGCAGGAGTCGGTTGCAAGAGTCCGCCCAGGACGGACAGTCGGTTGCAGTAGTCCGCCCAGGACAGACAGTCAGGAAAAACCTTCCGCCCAGGAAGGTTCCTATTCTCGCTCCTTGGAGAGGCCGCCCAGGTCCTCTGACGACGAGGGAATTTTACGCTTCCATCCCAGAAGGAAGTAACTGATCTTCGCCCCTCGGAGATCAAACATCGGAGACCGCCCAGGCCTCTGATTATCGCCGCGTTGTACCTACGCCCGATCCGGAGGTACATGAATACCTAGTGCGAACGCGAGGACTCTGCATACAAAGCAGCCACTGGACTCTGGACAGCCATCACAAAAAGGGAAGTGCCTCTGATTCTAATGATAATTCCTCCACCCTGTCAGCCAAGTGAATCTCTAACTTTAAGAAACAACTTTTTCCTACAAATAAGCCAGTTAACTTCTAATTTTAAGAATACAACCATTTATGTAGATTTAACGAAGTAATTAGTTAATTTTAAGTACAAAGACTTTACAAGTAGAATTAAGTAATTGCCTATCTAGTTTTATTGAAATTATTATGTCTAATTAAGATTAACTCTAGTTTTAAGACTAACCCACGACTATCAAAATAAATTACTTGTAACTACCTAAGATTGCTTTTCTGTTCCTCACCTTTTGCGTTATTCCTAGAATTATACCCACTGCCCTAACCACCGTCATATCAAACCCCTGGAAACTCTCAAACTTTAGTATTACATTCACATATCAAATTAATAAATAGCTTATATTTGTTTTCTTAATAAAATTTAGTACAGATTTTAGTAATCATTTTCAAATTTACTATCCAATTTCTATATTTTTTCCAATATTTTTTCAACTCCATAAAAAAAAATTAAAATGCCACCAAACTGACTTATTTTTTTTAAATTTTATTACAAAACACAGTAAATACGATTAGAGAGATCGAATTTCCACGAATTTTGGAAGAAAACAAATATAAAAAAATGATACAATTTTTACGCTACTCGGGTAGGATTTATTATTCACCTAATAGCCATAATATTTTAAAGAAAACCACATCACTTTATTCTCATACATTCACATTGTCTATTCCTTGTGTTTACAAATTTTGAAATGTGATTTCGTTTTTCCGGTTTTATATTTACTATTTTTCTTCGTTGACTAAATATAACTGATTTTGCAGCATTATAATGCCTAAAATAAAGATTAGTTGCGTAGTGAGCTTCAGCAGCGAAGATCCTGTAATATTATATCCTACTTAATAGCAAAATAACCTAGAATATTTTCAATGTCAATCTAACATCAACAATTAACTTATTTTGCACAAGTTTATAGATGAATCCAATCAATAATACCGATGGTTACGTAATTTATGATGTCTATTTCTATCACGAAGAGCTTTTTTATTATTTGTTTTTACATTTTTTGTTATTCACTATTAAATTTAACGGCTGTCAATAATTAAAATTGTACAAAAGTAATGCTAATAAAACTTCAACGATGTTATCTCTTAAACAATATTTTAAATTCTTATCTTCAATCAATTTTATCCAGATAAGCTATCGGTTTTATCTTTATAGTTAAATGTGGATTTGTTATGTTTCAGAATCATCCAGCGAACAACCTGTTATCCAATGACATCGTTAATAACAATCGCTGGGTTGGACAGAAAGGAGAAACGTCCAATTCAATTGTTTTGCAATTAGAAAAATCTTCGCAAATATCATCAATATCTATTGGAACTTACCATTCTGCTCTAATAGAAATATTGGTAGGGCGATCAGAGGCATCTAGTCAACCATTTGAGGTAAGAACCATACGATAATTGTTTTTCGTTATGTCATTTTCCAGATTAGAGTGTAAAGATTTTACGATTATTACTCTATAGACAATTTAATTTGAGTTGTATAAGCTTTTTAGATTTACAAATTCTTAAAAATGCGGTACTTAAATTATATACTTTAAGTCTTATCAATGGTAACAAATAAGGTAAAATTTTACCACCAACAATAATTAATGTTTTTAGTAAATCATAATATTAAAATTGATTTATTTTAATTTTATATGTTGTTACCGTTGCTTTACAGTCATAAAAACTGCTTACAAATCTCTAGTTTACATGAAATATTCACACAACTATATTGTTCTAAATTACATCATTAACATTCTGCCAAAAAGAGATGTGTCTTTAATTCCATTTAGTACGATGTTAGTATGAATTAACTATATTCAGTGAACTTATGGCCACTAAATAATATATGCACCGTAAATGTTTTCTTTTTCAGGTTCTAATTTGTGCCAGTTCGTTCATGAACCCAGTTGACTCCCGCAACTCTGAAAATATATCTCGCGTGAGATCGTTTAGCAAGGAGCACATGGTTCCGGCTATTCACACCAAACAGTGGGATCGCGTGAGAATTGTCTGCACTCAACCGTTCAACAAACACATACAGGTAAAAAATTGAGTTTTTTGTTTAACCTTTAGAATGCTGAGCTCCCGCGGCCTAATATTTTAGTAGTGTGCCGACAGTTAAATTTTGCATGCGCCCCACCGTACACCGGCTAAGACTATTTTTATAATAACTTGCTTGTTATTATGTCTTTGTAAATTGTACCATCTTACCATGCAATGTGATTTGATATTTATAAAAAATGTATATATCTATCATAAGTAGTTTCCCCAGAATAGCTACTCATATTCTACATATATATATATGAAAAGAAAGTATGTTTTTACGTTGCCCGTCGGATACGCCGGCATTCAACAGACACAAATTTTGCATTTTCATTGGGCAATCTCGGCGCACTAGAAGTTAAGAAATTAGTTTGTGTCGCAACCATGATCCAGCATTCATTTCTCTGCATAATGACGGCTTCTTCAATATGCTTTATTGAAAGGTAAAATGGCACAGGCAGGATTCAGAGAATGCCACAGCTACATCACGTGCATAATTTTATGTAAAAAACACCCTTTTCCCATTCTGCTAATTCCTAAATCACCTATTCCTCGGTCTGTTTCTGGGTTGCTTCCACTGGTGCACCGACTTTGTCAAGGTTTTCTGTGTTCTAGTATTCATTCCACTTGAGCAGTCTTCCGCAAGACTTCCAGAATCTTACGTTTGTTTCATGCTCAACATTTACATGTAACTCCATTAAAATCATGCACATTAACATTTTCTGTGGATTAATTTACGTAACCTATAACAAATGCCCATGTTTTCAGTTTGGCCTATCTTTTGTGGAATTCTTCAGCTCCGACTCCCAACCCTCTTCTGCTGTGAGTATCTCCCCGGCCTCATCGCAGACCAGTACCAGTGGTAGTGGCAGCAGTATGTTGGGACGCTTCAAGCTGAGGGATATGTCTTCTGATGAGGACGATGCAAAGCCAGGAGATCTGTTTGCCAGGTTTAAACAGAAGGGAACTCTTTCCACAGGTACAGAATAGTAATAACATGGACAGAAACTCACTGAGGGAGCTAGTAGACCTATTAAAAGGATAATTACACCTCAGGAAACACATGCATCTCTTGGGAGTGGAAAGCATCAATATCTGTAAGAAACACTGATGCATTTATGGTGCTAATGTCCCATCTTATTGGGAAGAAAGCTCAGATACCTGGGGAATCGCATGGAATCACGAGACATATGACTAGGCTACTGTCGAATAAATAAGGTGAGACATGAGCACAATAGATCTATCGCCTGAGTGTTTACGGAACCTATGCAGAGACTAAAATTGTAGAACTAAAACACTTGGTATTCTCACATGCCTTAATTATGCTAGTAAGTTTCTAAAATAAAATTGTTTTTATTTTATAGATACGCAGATACGTCAGGCAGGTTCTTCACACAATTTAGACTCTAAAAAAGAATCAAACCTTCTGGTCAAAACAGTACGTCCTCAGAAAACAACCAAGGCAAGCAACGATTCAAAATCTTCCGACAATGAAGACAAACAATGCAGACGAAGGGATGAACTATTCTACAATGAGGAAGAAGATGCTAAAAGCGATAAAATAGATAGGATTATAAAAAGAGATAGAGACGAGAAAGCAAAAGAAAATGAAAACAAAAAAGCAACTGATGAAAAAAAGGCTAAGAAAAATAATGACGATTCTAGAGATGTTAAGACAACACCTAAAAGAAGTAAAAATATTTTCTATGACGATGATGATGATGATGGGATGCTGAAGAAGGATAGGCCAGCTCCAAAACCTCATGTGGATACTCCGAGGCCTACAAAACCTTACGTCGATAGGAGCAAAGATGTCCCAGATAGCGGGGGGAAGAAGGAAGATAGAAAGAGACAGCATTCCACAGATAGAAATGAAGCCAGTACAAGTAAGAGATGATTATTGGAACCTTTATGTAAAATATTCATTTGGGGTAATTTAAAAATAAAAAGTTGCAATAATAGAAACTTTAACCATTTTTCAATTAACAAAAAAAACGAGTTCATGTACGAATTCATGTACATGAATTCGTTTTTTTTCAAATGAATTCGAAACCCTTGAGGTGATTTTTCCACGAAAACGGCGCTATAGAAGTAATCCAATTATTATTATTACTATACACTATAGGGGTTATAAACCTTTGGATAGTCTTGACTGTCTCCAAGAAATGCCTCTACTCCTGCTGGTCTCCTGCTGTTTCCCTCCTGTTCCTTATGCCTAAGGTTGCAGTATTGGTCTCCACAACGCCAAGCCACCTAAGCTTATGCCTTCTAACCCTCCTTTGTCCTACACTTTTATCAAATAAAAGCATCTGTGCTGGAAATAATATAATTATGTATACAGAATAATGTTTCTCATATGGAGTTATGTATGTACATATTTGTATGACAAAAAGTTTCACATGAATTTTTTTGTTTCATAATGTTTACTATTTCATTGTTTTTATTATCATTATCACCACGGCGCTGCATCCCAGGGTGGAATTTGGATTCCTCTACAAATGCTCTCCACTGACTGCGATCCCTCGCTATTCTTCTCCTGTCCTAAGTCCTTCCTGTACTGCACCAATTCCCTTCCACAAAGTCCATCCACATTTTCCTCGGTTTGCCTCTTAGTCGCATCTATTGGGACCATAAATATAAAAAAAAGGGTGATTGGCTATGAACTGTTACTAGTATGAATCCGCACACATTATAATGTCTTCAACATTATTCACCCATACTACTGCAAATCGCATCTATGCACAGGGGAACCTTTGTTTCTACCACTGATGTCAGAATTAATAGACTTACCCTAAGTATAATTTCGACGGCTTGAGGCCAAGGTCACGTGACACCCATTTTGACACCAGCTTAGTTCACTGCCTTCCACGTTTCTTTTACGTGTTTTTGACTGCAGTAAACCAATCACAAAACATTTAGGGTCAAACTAAAACACTAACAATATATTAAGTTTTTGCAAACAAGCCAAACCTTTTTACTTAGTTGCTCTTTTACTTAAATCGGCGACATGCCTAGTTTGCCCCCCGCCACTCTTATTTTGGTTTCTCCCCCTTGCATGTTAGGACATCTCTATGTATTAGTTGCTCTGTGGTGTCTACATATACACACTAAACGCTCATCTTTCAAATTTTCATTGCCTCCTGCGCTTTGATAGTATATACAGGTTGGTTGTAGGTCACCGACAGTCGGCATGGTTTCATGCCATATCTCCCTTTGTTTCTATTATCAATGATTGGAATAATATTTTATTTTAATTTTAATATGATACATCAAGTACATGTAATTTTGTCCAGATAAAAAACAAAGAGCTTCTGATGTACAAAACGATAGTGAAGATTCCCAGGACCTGGAGATGCCCCGGGGGCCCAGGTGTTTGAACGGAGTTGTGTTTGTTCTGAGTGGATATGCAAATCCTAAACGCGGGCAGCTGAGGGATGCTGCGATCTCACTGGGGGCCCGGTACAGTCCAGATTGGGGAGCCAATTGCACTCATCTCATGTAAGTAGGCCTGAATCTAATATATTCGTAACAGGTATACGTATTATAATACCGCCATACATCTGATATATCGATACTGGCTCCATAGATGGCGTTCTGACCAATCCAGGCGTTCCGAGTATGTAGGCGATATTTATTGAATACGTGATTTCTGATATTCAGTATCGGTATATCGTATATCGATATTTAACACTTGCGTTATTGACCGATCTCGATATATTCGATACAAGTATCATCTCAAGTATTCATCGTTATACGATATTGACAGATACAAGGTCCATATCGGTATCACTGTATAAGGCAAGTTCTAAGTTGAAACATGATTCTGCCCGCCGCCATACTCGAGTACATTATATTATATTGATATTATTTTTGACGGATATTCTAGAAATTGACAGTTGAAAAGTAATTATGAGATTTGAGAAAATAAAAAATCCTGTTTTCGGTGATTAATCTATAATAATAATAATAAATGGATGATTTATACAGCGCCGTTTTTACATAAAATCACCTCTAGAGCACTACTTTTGATTCCGAAAAAAGCACGTTTTCAGTTTCTGACATTATACCTACATTTAATTGGAGTGTTTATAACGTGAAAGTGAATAGTAGAAGAAGTCGGTGACACCCAATGATGACATGGCATGATCAAGTGAACCAATTAATTAATAAAAATAATAATAATAATCGGATGATTTGTATAGCGCCGTTTTTGTAAAAAATCACCTCAAGGGCGCTGTTGATTGAGTCGGATCATGCCAAGAGTCAGAACGACAGAAGAATATGAATTAATGATAATCGTAGAAGTCGGTGATGCCCAAGGATGACATGGCACGATCAAGTGAACCAATTAATTGAGTCGGATCATGCCAAGAGTCAGAACAACAGAAGAATATTTATGAATGAGAATGGTAGAAGAAGTCGGTGACGCCCAAGGATGACATGGCACGATCGAATGAATCAAATACTTGAGTCGGGTCATGTCAAGAGGCAAGACTAAAAAAAGAGTATATATGAATGAGAATGGTAGAAAAAGTCGATGACGCCCGAGGAAGACATAGCATGATCAAATTAACCAAATACTTGACTACATCAAGAGTCAGAATAACAAAATAATCTGTATAAGATGATATATGAATCCGAATTAAGCAAGAAATGTGTGCCAAAACCGAGATGTTTGGCGGTCTATCCTCTGCATAATCCTGCAGTGAAACGGTGTGATGATTACATTGCAGTTAGATAGTTTCTTGATATTTTATTTAGTTAGATTTAAAATGTATTTTATTTAGTTAGATTTAAAATGTATTTTATTTAGTTAGATTTAAAATGTATTTTTTGAGTTGCGGGGAGCACTGCCATCTAGCGACAGTAGTGAATAAATAAAAGTACATGAAGAATATGTTAGTGAAAGATTAAAAGTATGTGATACTAGAAATACAACAATAAGGCGCATACAAGATATTAAGATAGTACATTCATATTTCGAAAGACCTGATCGAATATTTCTAGAGGATATGTTGCCTTTTTTTTTTAAATTTACGTACATTATTTACAATTAAGAGTTTTATAAAAATTAAGAAGAAATTAAAACTTACATTAAAATTGAAATTAAATACATTTTAAATCTAACAATATAAAAATAATATAACACACAGCAGGGGTGGGGAGTTATAACAAGATATTAAGATAGTACATTCATATTTCGAAAGACCTGATCGAATATTTCTAGAGGATATGTTGCCTTTTTTTTTTAAATTTACGTACATTATTTACAATTAAGAGTTTTATAAAAATTAAGAAGAAATTAAAACTTACATTAAAATTGAAATTAAATACATTTTAAATCTAACAATATAAAAATAATATAACACACAGCAGGGGTGGGGAGTTATAACAAGATATTAAGATAGTACATTCATATTTCGAAAGACCTGATCGAATATTTCTAGAGGATATGTTGCCTTTTTTTTTTAAATTTACGTACATTATTTACAATTAAGAGTTTTATAAAAATTAAGAAGAAATTAAAACTTACATTAAAATTGAAATTAAATACATTTTAAATCTAACAATATAAAAATAATATAACACACAGCAGGGGTGGGGAGTTATAACTAACCTCGCAATTATTTCTTTTCTAAATGAATTAAAAATTAAATTATTATTATAATTAAATTTTTTCTCATATGAATTTACTAAATTATTCTGAGGATAAATGGAAAACATCAGCATCTGAAAAGATGATGTATTTTGTGGATGTTCTTCTGAAAAATGAATGTTTTGGGTAGTTATTTTTTGAGTGTGGGTTGTGGAATAGTTGATTTGAGCGTGTTTCATGCTGGACAGTGGAAATGAATGTTTTCTAGAAGGTAGTGATTGCCAACGACATTGTTAATGATTTTGTAAATGAATTTTTTATCAGCTATGTTTCTTCTGTCTTCTAGTAATGATACATTATGAAATGTTAATGAGTTTTTTGGGGTGTTCTGTAGGACTTGAAATCTAAGTATTTGATAGTCTTTTTGTTAATTGTTTCTAATCTTTCAATGTTTTCGTTATATTGTGAATTCCAAATCACTTATCCAAATTCTAATATTGAGGGAACAGATAAGACATACATGTAGTATTTTCATTACATGTGGTAATTTAAATGGTTTAGTCACTCTCATCGTGAATCTTAGAAGTTTGTGGTTTGTTTCATTTCAAATATATTTTAAATACTTTTTAATAGAAAAGTCCATTATTATTCCTAAATCCCTTACTTCACCACATCTTTTCAGTTCTATGCCATCGATTTTGTATTGAAATATTAGGGGGTTAATGCTTCAGGTGAAATATATTGTGTTCCATTTTTCCAGGTTAAGGAAGAGTTGGTTGTTCGCACAATAGATTCCAAGCCTATTAATATCCTGTAAGTCTAGGATGTCGCTAATATTTGTGACTTTTTTGTAGATTTTAGTGTCATCAGCAAAAATTAGGAATTGCCTATATCATTGATATATAAAATAAACAATAGAGGTCCAAGATGTGATCCTTGGGGAATTCCTGATGGTATATTATAATAGTGTGAAGAGAAATCTTTAGCTCTAACTGCTTGACTTCTGTTTGTGACATGATTTGATTCATTTAAGAAGGTCCTCATTAATCCCGATTTTTAACAGCTTCTTCATAAGTAGTTCAAGATTAATTTTATCGAAGGCTTTTGAGAAATCCGTATAGATGGAGTCTATTTAATTTTTACTACCCATAGAGTTTAAAATAAAATCTGTGTATTCCAACAGGTTTGTCTCGACTGACTGTTTTCTGAAAAAGCTGTGTTGATTTTTGGATATAATTGTTTGTACTGCTGGAAAAAGTTGATCGAGATGCTGGAGTTGGACTATGTTTTCCATGATCTTGCTGACAATTGGGAGTTTGGAGATGGGCCTGTAGTTGGTGATGTTATTTTTGTCCCCGCTTTTGTGGATTGGTGTAATGAATGCTTATTTCCAAATGTTGCAGAAGTTACCTTCCTCGAAAGACATTTTAAATAGCAAGGAGAGAGGATAAGCTAATTGGTTTCGACATTTTATATAAAATATGGATGGAATTAAATTGGATCCCGTATTTTGATTTGGATCAAGTTTTTTTTAAAGTAATTATGTACACATGATTGGTTAAAATCAATAGAGTGTATACGAGTATATAGAGGTTAAAGCTGTTGTTATTTTCTCCGAATTTATAGGATTGGAATGTTCGACAAATACTGATCTAAAGTAATTGCTAAAATGGTCGCATATAGATTGTCCATCAGTGCAGGAAATATCGCCAAGATAGATTTTTTTTTGGTAGATCGGAAGAGGATTGCTTTGATTCAACGAATGACCAGAATCGTTTGCTGCACTTTCTTATCGAATCTTTCACCGTCGTAATGAAGTTTTCATAACATTCATGCGAGTTTAGGATAAGGACAATACATATTATGATATTAAAAACATATTAAAAACATAGGTTATAATATTATAAATAATTTAAAAATACGATAGTCTTATTCCAAGTTTGCATAAGTTTTGTAAGGTATATGAGAAATATTTGATCTTTTGATTTTACTTCTCTCCTCAGTTGTGCTTTCTCCAACACTCCCAAAATCGACCAGGTCAAGAAGTCTGGCATCCAGGCTTCCATCATCAGCGGCAAGTGGATCGAGGAGTGTGTGACGGAGCAAGCGCACCTGCCCTGGAAGTGGTACGCCATGGACTCCAGGTTGAGGATTAGTCGCCCCAAGGGTCCACTGCCCAAAGAAAAGGAAAGGAAAGATGCTGTAAAGACTGATCCAGGAAAGAAGCCAGCTGAACGTGTGGCTAGTTCTAATGCCGGTAGGTTTATTTAAAAATAAATTGATGTTTGTACATGTTAAACTGAGATTATTATGCATTAACCTGTAGTGAGCCAGTAATGCTAAAGCTGCATTCGCTAACAACGTACCCGACTCGATTTTATAGCATTTTGAATATTAAAAAATGCCCCCAGCATACTAAAACACATTTTATTCGCTTGGCAAGGAATTAATATATTTTAATATAATTTTGTCTTATTGTTTAGTCACATGCAAACATATTTATTTTATTAATTGATAAACTAAAGTTTTTAAGACAAGATTTTTGTGCATAGCGCAAAGGGTAACAATTATTTTTATAAACAATAATTATTAGCCTGAAACACTCATCCAAATTGAAAAACCTTCCGAGAAAAGATAAATGTCGCCGACAGGACTCGAACCTGCACCCTTCTGATTGCCGGTCAGATGCTCTACCGTTGAGCTACGTCGGCGATTAGCCGTTACAAGCCTTTCCCATACTAATAAAGTTGGTTATTTACAGGTGAAATATAATAAAAACCGTAATTATTGAATGAAACACTAGTATATATTGATTAACTTGGCGGGTTTGCGATAAGCCGACGTAGCTCAACGGTAGAGCATCTGACCGGCAATCAGAAGGGTGCAGGTTCGAGTCCTGTCGGCGACATTTATCTTTTCTCGTAAGGTTTTTTTCAATTTGGATGAGTGTTTCAGGCTAATAATTATTGTTTATAAAAATAATATTTATTTTATCTGTGAAAAAGTGTCACCATTGTGGAAGCTCCATCAAAAAATATTTCCAGTTTTCAATGTCATGTACTATATTTCTTTAGAGGAAAACATAGACACTTATTTAGCTTTGTGAGTATATGATACCATAAAAATATTTTTGGGTTTCTTTATTTACCTTTTTTTATATAAAATGAGTAAGAAAAAAAAAACATTTCTCTGAATATAAGTAGCTATTCTGGGGAAACTACCTATGCTATATACAAACAATTTTGATAAATACATAAACACATTATCTGGTAAGATGGTACAATTTACCTAAACATTACCGTCAGCTAGCAAATGGCGTGCAAAATGCCATTTTACCTCTGGTACACGTGAAAGGTTATTGAAAGAATTTTTATGAAAGTGTGTTTGTGTGTAGTCAATTGCTATATTAACATTCTTTTAGACATCTTAAGTGATAAACCTTGCTTGTTAAGTACATTGAAAATTGTCACAAGGGGTTTAATATAGTTACGACATCTGCAACAACAAAATGATCAGGGGGCCAAGTCTTTATTTTTTACGTTAGCTAATACAAGTTAAATGACACATTTTGACATTGTTATATTCCGTATCGTGCCAACAAGTTAAGATTGTGTTTACGTTAAGTTAAGAGACAAATCCGTAACACAAACGGAAGAGACGACACTGCGTTTATGAAAATTGTCAAAATCTGTTTTTTATGGCTGATTTAACTTATGTTAGCTTACGCAAAACATACGGACTTGGCACCCAGAACATATAAAAATTTTCAATTTGTCATCTGCTTTAGTTAGTTTTGTTAATGTCTCGCATTAATATAACTTACTTTTCACAGTTTCTGATGAAGATGGAGACACAGACGACGAAATAGAAAAAGCCATGCTGCAACAAGCGCTCAGAGATTCAAAAGAAATCACAGAAAAAACCAAAACGCTTTCAAAAGAAATTATAAAGCCATCTCCCAAAAAAGACAATGACAAATCGACCAAAAACATTTCATACGATTCCGAATCTGCTACAGATATTGATGAAGACATGCTTGAAAAGTTCGGAAGTAGTACACAAGTTCCAAGGCAGTCGACTGACTCGCGTAACATAACCTTACATTTGTCTGATTCTAGCGATAATGAGATGGGTAAAAGTAAAAACACAACGTTAAATAAAAATAATACAAGCAAAGACAGCATTGATCACCAAGTCTCAAAAAAAACTTTACCAGACGGTGACCCGAGCAAACATAACAACGGTAATGTAGATTTCTACGACATATCTCTCGACGACGTTTTACCCGATTTGTTTTCAGGTATCAAGTTCTACATTGATCCGAATTTGATCAAAGCCAAATACGACGTGGATGAAGTTAAGAGGTACGTGCTGGCGTACAAAGGGGAGATATTGGACACTTGGCCGAATAAGATGATAGATGTTGCTGTAACTACGCCGAAGTGGGCCGAGAAGCTGAGGGAGGGGAAGTCTAAGAAGTGCTCGTTTATGCCGCCCGAATGGGTTTGGAAGTGTAACGATGAGAGAGAGTTGTACGCTTTTGAAAGTTTTATTATTTTGTAATAAGCTGATTTTTTTTAAATTTCACTCAAAATATATGTAGATTATGCAGTATGTATGTACATACTGGTAAAAAAGAGATACTTTTTTAAATTAGTTTATTTTGTGAAGGGTAAACTTAAAATTATTATGAAACTTCACACTCAGATGGCGTTAACTAACTAACCATCATGCTGTTTCTCCAGGGGTAGGCAAAGAGGACAGACCACCAAACAATTCGGTTGGCACACACTCCTAGCTTCATTAATATAAATGAAGATGGCATTAATTTATAAAATAAAAAAAACAGCATGAAATGCTTTTAAATATTGAGATGAATTGTTTGTTGGCGGGTTGAATTGTTAACATTACACTTACGCATACCTAGAGTATGTATATGTTATTAATACTAAAATTATTTAATAATAAAATATTGTATTTTTATAAGTTTCTTGAAGGAATTGAGCTTTAAACCTGCAAAAACAATTTATTCCATTTTATATTTTGTATGTACAATCACCAACAATTAATTCATCTCAATATTTAAAAGTATTAGGTGTTAAAAGTGTTTTTTTTTCTAAAATATTGAAATTAACGCCATCTGTGAGTGCGAAGTTCATATAATTTTATGTTGCTGACATCTAACTCTTAAATTTTTTATTTATTAATATTTTATTACTGTCATTCATTTTTATTTGTATTTAATAAAACAGTATTGTTCTCATTATTTAATGTTTCGAATTCAATCAGTTGTTTTTGTGTTTATTTGTATAAATTTTATGCATTCTTATTTTTATCTGCTCTTAACGGGGAGAGGGATGTCGGAGAGTTATTATTTATTCATTCAAAATAATGATAGTATTATTACGCAATACGAAAAACATAATGTTTTTAAATAGAAAATATTTTACAAATATACATAGGCTTAGCATTTATCAAAATCTAATCAGAAATATTACTTTTTTCTGACCGTTCCATTGTATGTTTTACAAAATATTTAAAATACGAATATGATTTTTAAAGTGGAGAAAAGTATGTTTAATCATTTGTCGTTGCGTTTTTGTAAATAAACGTAACCAAAAATTTGTAATCCGCATTACAAAATAAAAAAAAATAACAATATTTTACAATGGAACGGTCAGAAAAAAGTAATATTTCTGATTGGATTTTTATAAATGCTAAGCATATGTAAATTTATAAAATATTTAATAAATATTTTTCTATTTAAAAACATTATGTTTATCGTATTGCGTAATAGTACTATCATTATTTTGAATGAATAAATAATAACTCTCCGACGTCGCTCTCCCCGTTAATATGTTATGTAAAATTGGAAGAAAAAAAAACAACGGAATTCCGTAAAACGTTATTATGTTTTTTTTACTTGTTTGTTGAATCTCTTCCTGAAGTTACTGTACTTTAACCCCCGACACTCTGTATACTGTTATTGTCTTCAATGTACAGTGGTGCCTCGCATAACGAACGCCTCGCACAGCGAACGCTGCACACAACGAACTTCCTTTTCGTTCATTTCACGATTCATACAACGAACTTCCTTTTCGTTCATTTCACGATTCATACAACGAACTTCGCTTCACACAACGAACTTCGCTTCACACAACGAACTTCGCTTCACACAACGAAGTCGCCCACTTCACACGATCACTGCCGATTTATTGCATCCTTCCGCGCAGGCAGTCGTTAGTCACTGAGCAGTACGCTTAACTTACGCACGTATCGCAGCAATCGTTCTTCATTACGAATTAAATCGCACACGTATCACGGCAGTCGTCCTTTTAAGATAAACTCAACATTTTTTTTTATATGATGGGTTCTAAAAAAAGCAGGAAGGTGATTTCTCTTGAAATGAAACAGGAAATAATTAGAAGGAGTGAATGTGGGGTAAAACAGTGTGACCTCGTCAAAGAGTTTGGCCTCAACAAGACCACCATTTTCACCATTTTGACAAACAAGGATGCAATAAAATCAGCCAAAGTAGCCAAAGGAGTATCAAAACTATTTAATGAAAAACATAGATCTTCAAGTTTACCAATGCCCACTATCCGGATTCCGCTGAAGCAAACAGGATCAACGACCTGTAC
The DNA here is from genome assembly GCA_022606495.2 of Halesus radiatus. Classification (NCBI taxonomy): domain Eukaryota; kingdom Metazoa; phylum Arthropoda; class Insecta; order Trichoptera; family Limnephilidae; genus Halesus; species Halesus radiatus. The sequence goes on from JAHDVE020010942.1 coordinate 90,376, forward strand.
TCCGATACTCTTGTCCGTTATTTCCGGCAGATGTTGAAGAAAAGAGAGAAACAAACGACTTTGGACAGGTTTTTCACTGCACCATCGGCCAAAAAGCGGAAAATGGATGAAGATGTGCAAGATTCGATTATTTCTTAAAATTAAAAATGTGTGTTTTTTTCATTATGTTTTTAGATGTATCTAAATAAAAATAATAACAAAAAATTTATCTTTTTTTATGTCATCTTACCATATTTTATGCTACAGAACGAATTATTTTTTTTAACATGTATTGTTATGGGAAAACGCGTTTCACATAACGAACTTTTCGCATAACGAACTTGCTCCTGGAACGAATTAAGTTCGTTGTGTGAGGCACCACTGTACTGTTAATGTTTTTAATTGTTTAATGTTTCTGATGTTCTATGATATTATACGGGTATGATGATATTTTATTCCCCTTTTTATGTTGTGCCGTTGTCTTTGTTTCCCAGCGAATTCTTGTAATACTTTTAATTAATTAAAATGTATTATATTTTTTACGTTACATATAAATAACTTGTTTTTATATTACCATTTTACCCGTACTGGCTACCACCCGTCCCCTACTAATTTCTGTTGGATATGCTCGTATTTTGCAACTTGCAACTCAAAAGAGGTGGGAATGCCACCAATCACCTTTTCAGACTACCCCGGGGTGTTTAGAGAACTCTGCTATTTTGTTTTTTTGTTTGGTCTATCCACGAGTACAGCCAGGACACTAATAAAAAGGTAACTTTATTTTCTGTCTTTTCTGTTTTGTACTTTTGAGATTTGTTAATATAATCTTCAATTATTAAAAAAATATTACAA